>PVIJ01016067.1:0-34050 GCA_004024925.1 Scalopus aquaticus
GTATGGGGGATCTAGGGCAGGAATCTGGGGGAGTTCCAGGGCAGGTGTCTGGGGGTGGGGAGGGCGAGAGTTGTCCCTGGCAGAGATTTTGGGAGGTGTGTGTCCTGGGCAAGGGTCTTGAGAGGGTAGGGGTCTTGGCTAGAGGATAGAGGGTCTGGAGGACACTTAGGGGGATGGGATTCCTTGGGGTGGGTCTGAGTCAGCCTTGTTGGGAGTCTGGACAGCAGAGCACATGGAAGGGGATGCCCCAGGGCTGGGGATTTAGCGTGATTGGGAAATCCTGGGGCAGGGTCTCCCAGGCTTAAGGGGACCTGGGGAAACATCGGGTTGTCTCTGGTTGGGCAAAAGTTAGCACGGCATGAAAAGAGGCTGTCCCAAGGTAAGCATGAGGTCCTAAAAGGTTTTGAGGAAGCCTGTGAAGTGGGAAGGTGTGAGCTGTCTGGGTTGCTGGGAGGGTCAGAAGGGCATGATTAGGGGAGTTCCTACGAATGGTGGACCAACCATAGCAGGTCTTGGGGCCAGGTAGGTCAGGAAGATACAGGAAGAGGTGGATGTCCTTTGCCCTATTTATTGCCAGGTGGATTTGGTGTCCAGGTGTGAAGATGAGAAGTAGGTGGGAGTGAATCCAGGCTATGCTGGGCATCAGGACCAGGACTGGCCAGGAGTGGGAAGGAGATATCACTGGGGCACCCACTAACTACCCCATTACTTCCTGACAAGCCATGAGGGTCAGCAAGTAAGGAGGAAGTAGAGGGTCCAGGTCAGGGTAGGCCTGGATCTATGGTCCGCCAAGTGTGAGAATATGGGGAGGTTTCTGGTCATGCCATTTGGGGTCCTGGGAGACCCAGGATTCTTCCCTTTTCTTTGTCTTTCCAGTCTTGCTGGGGTTAGTAGATATCAAAGAGGAAGAAGAAGAAATCTGTTAGAGACAGAATTTCTAGGACTCAGAGTGTAGGCCTCGGGACTCTTCCCAATCCTACCCCCACTTGTGTCCAGGGAAGCAGTCCTGGACCATGACTCAGCAGCCGCTTCGAGGAGTAACCAGCCTGCGTTTCAACCAAGACCAAAGTGAGAGATGTTTAATGTGGGAGGGAGGGAGGGAAGGAAAGACCAAAGGTGGGTGTTGAGCCCCGAGCTTCCCACCTGGGCATTCTCTGAGACAGCCTGAATTCTTCTCATCCCCCAGGCTGCTTTTGCTGTGCCATGGAGACTGGTGTGCGCATCTACAATGTGGAGCCATTGATGGAGAAAGGACATCTGGGTGAGCTGGGGGGCAGGGCGAGAGAAGAAGGGCAGGGCTAGGCATTGTCTCCCACCCCCACTGACACCCGTCTTTGTCCAGACCATGAACAGGTGGGCAGCATGGGCCTGGTGGAGATGCTGCACCGCTCCAACCTGTTGGCCCTGGTGGGTGGTGGTAGCAGCCCCAAGTTCTCAGAGATCTCAGGTAAGTGCCCTCATTCTGCCCTTAGCCCAGATTCCCCGGAGCTCTGGCCTCCCCCAGGCACCCCAAGGCACTGGCAGATGAAGTCAGAGTGCCTCAGTCATACATTGAGGCCTATAGCCTGGAAGTCATGGATCTTATAGCTTGAGGAACTTGGTGTTTTGTCTTCATTTAACAAACACTGACCGCCTCTACTATGCCAGGTCCTTGCTTACAGAGCACTTACTGTGAGCCTGGTACTGTGATAAGCACTTTAGTGTATTAACTCATTTAATCTTCATAGTAATTCTATGTGATAGGAAATACCATCATCTCAATTTTTACAGTTAAGCCTAGAGAGGGTAAGTGACTTATCCAAGGTCACACAAACAATAGAGTTAAAATCTTGTAGAGCCTCACCCTACCACCCTCTTGCCTTGAGCCTTAAGCCCATTATGTTTTAACAGTTTTTGTTGATCCCACTGGGACATGGCAAGAGATGCCCCAGGCTAATCACAGAGCCCTAGGATTCCTCACAGAAATCCCTTGGGGTTATGAGCTGGGTAGGAGCCTCAAGGCAAAAATAGTTACAGGCTTGGCTGTCAGTCCCTATTTAGTTGCCCATGGGCTGTGAGGTCCTTGGTCAGATACCCTCTGAGCTTCATTTTCCTCATCTGTAAGTGGGAGGACAGTTCTAGAACCTGTTCTCTCAGGAATCTTGGACACAACTGCCCATGATGCCTGAAGTTCACCTTGGTGTTAGCAAAAGGTTAAGCAAGTGGGTTGAGGTCCCATGGGGAGTAGGGGTGGGTCTTGTGTCACCAGAGCTGCCCCTCACCCTAAACCTTGGCCCCCACAATGCACCCACCTGCCCAGCAGTGCTGATCTGGGACGATGCCCGGGAGGGCAAGGACTCCAAGGAGAAGCTGGTGTTGGAGTTCACCTTTACCAAGCCAGTGCTGGCTGTGCGCATGCGCCATGACAAGTGAGCCTGAGGAGGTCCTTTGGGGGAAGGGGGAGGTAGGAGGTTCCCAAAGCAGGCAAGACGGTTAGTCCCTCCTAGGCATCCTGTCCTCCACTCACAGCCACCCTGTGTTGTGTGATGCCCACAGAATTGTCATCGTGCTGAGGAACCGTATCTATGTGTACTCCTTCCCCGACAATCCCCGAAAGCTGTTTGAGTTTGATACCCGGGACAACCCCAAAGGTGAGGAGACTCAGGTGTAAGAGCAGAAGGCAGTAGACAGGGCCCAGATGCTCACGCTCCCAGTCTCTCCAGCTTTCAATCCCTTAGCCAGTTCCCTCTTCCCATCCTCTGCCCTGCCCTACCCCTGGGTGCCCCAGATAGCAGAGCAAAAACACCTGGTAAGGCCATGTGTGGGTATATCGGGTCCTCTTGTGGCTATCACCACTGCAGAGGGAGGAAGGGAATCTGCCTTGCTGGTCAGGCACACTGCTGAGGCAAGGGCCTTAGCATTTTGCGGCTAACATGTATCTGGAAGGCGCAAGTCTGGCCCTTATCCAGCTGCGTCCATTCTGAGACCCTATCTCCCCTTCGCCATCCTGCCCCCGCTTCATACCCACACCTAGGGCTCTGTGACCTCTGCCCCAGCCTGGAGAAGCAGTTGCTGGTGTTCCCAGGACACAAGTGCGGGAGTCTGCAACTTGTGGTGAGCTGCCCAGCGGGCAAGGGTGTGTCGGCGGGTGGGCTGGCTCTCTGCGTGAACTCTTGGCCCCCCGTTACGGACCACCCCAAGCCCAAACGACTCCTTCTACTGTAGGACCTGGCGAGCACAAAGCCTGGCACATCATCTGCTCCGTTTACCATTAACGCACATCAGAGTGACGTGGCCTGCGTGTCCCTGAACCAGCCAGGCACCGTAGTGGCCTCAGCCTCCCAGAAGGGCACCCTTATTCGTCTTTTTGACACCCAATCCAAGGAGAAACTGGTGGAGCTGCGCCGAGGCACTGACCCCGCCACCCTCTACTGGTGAGCACAGGGTCTCATGGTGGGCTGGTGACCCTGTGCCACATGACATGTGAGCGACACTGCTGGTCTGTATTCCAGCATCAACTTCAGCCATGACTCCTCCTTCCTGTGTGCTTCCAGTGATAAGGGCACAGTCCATATCTTTGCTCTCAAAGATACCCGCCTCAACCGCCGCTCTGCGTGAGTACTCAGCCCCTGCCCTGCCTCTTCTCCATCCCCCTGCCCGCGTACCACACCTGGGCTTACCCAGTGCTACCTGCAGGCTGGCTCGCGTGGGCAAAGTGGGGCCTATGATCGGGCAGTATGTGGACTCTCAGTGGAGCCTGGCGAGCTTTACTGTGCCTGCTGAGTCAGCCTGCATCTGTGCCTTCGGTCGCAACACTTCCAAGAATGTCAACTCTGTCATTGGTAAGTGGATAGCCCTTGGTTGAGGGGTACTACATGGCAAAGACCTGGATATTGAACCTGAAAGAATATTAGGGCATGGGAAGCACGAGGGAGCTAGGATGGATAAAGAGGGATGACATGCAGGCAAAGGCCTACAGGTAGACCCTGGGCCACGGGACATCTGAGGATTGGAGTGTGTGGCTTCGGCAGCTCTAATCTTTTACTGATCCTCCCCTCCTCCAGCCATCTGTGTAGATGGGACCTTCCACAAATACGTCTTCACTCCTGATGGAAACTGCAACAGAGAGGCTTTCGATGTGTACCTCGACATCTGTGATGATGATGACTTTTAAGGACCCTGGGGTTCGTGCTAGGAACCTGCACCGGCAAATCACAAAGCCTTTGAGGGAGGATCGGAGTGCCGCGGAAGTGCCAGCCAGCAAGCGTTAATGCAGCAGGCGTCCACCTTCCACTCAGCAGAGCAACGTGTAGACAGCTCGTGTCCACCAAGAACTTTTTGCTGATCATGTGTCTTTCATGCCTGCGTCCCCGCAGGGCCAGCCAGGGAC
Organism: Scalopus aquaticus; assembly: GCA_004024925.1. NCBI lineage: Eukaryota > Metazoa > Chordata > Mammalia > Eulipotyphla > Talpidae > Scalopus > Scalopus aquaticus. The sequence goes on from PVIJ01016067.1 coordinate 4,370, forward strand.
CCGGGGAAGCAGCTGACCCCCTGGGGCTCCCAGCCTGGAGAAGACTGCCAGTGACCCAGAGGGAGTGCCCTAATCCAACCTGTAGGGATTTAAAAAACTTGTCAGAGAGCTCTGATGTGACGAAAATGAATAAAAGACCCTTAATAGTATTTATGGCTGAATGGGGGAGGGAGGGTCCTAGATAAGATGAAGCTGAAGAGGCCCGGCTGGAGTTCCCAGGAAAGAGGTGACCGTCTTGGACCTTGACAGGAAGTGGGATCCTTGCCGTTATCTCTGCCAGTCCTCTTAAGTCTGGCGATTGGCTACAGTGTGCGTGAGCTGCCAGCAGGGCCTAGAGCCGCGCCCCGCCCCCGACATGCCCCTCCCGTAGTGCCCCCGCCCGGGGGCGAATAAAAAGCTCTGTTCTTCGGAGGCGAAGACTTGATTTCCCACCAACCCCTGCTGCTTTACAGTTCCGGTGTGTTGTTGGCGCTTGCGGTCACGTGCCCTGCTGCGTCTGTGCAGTTCGCCTTGGTGGTTAGTGGGGTGCAGTCGCTAAGCCCGAACTCCATTTCCCGGTGTTCCCCGCGGCGGCGCAGGGTGTAACGGGTGTTGTAGTCGGGCCGCTCTTCTAGTTGGTCCAGCTGCATCCACCAGCAGGATGTCGGAGGTGCGGCTGCCACCACTACGCGCCCTGGACGACTTCGTCCTGGGGTCGGCGCGTCTGGCGGCCCCGGATCCGTGCGACCCGCAGCGATGGTGCCACCGCGTCATCAACAACCTCCTCTACTACCAAACCAACTATCTTCTCTGCTTCGGCTTCGGTCTCGCCCTGGCCGGGTAAGGGAGGAAGGGAGGAGCCGGTTTGCCTGGGCCGCCTGCAGGGCGCGGGGGGCGGGGGGGGGGACGCTGGTGTTTTGAGGCCGGGAGGGGTAACCTTGGGGGTGGGGGTTGCAAGACCTGGAATAGCGCGTTGAATAGAGATGGAAAGCCTAAGGGGCATGGAAGGGGGGACTTGAAAAAGTGGGACCTGGTTGTGAGGAGGCCCTGGGGTAGGATAGAGCCTGACTGAGGGGACCTGAGAGAGACGGAGAAAGTGAAGGGAAAAGTGGGGATTAGAAAGGTGGACTTGTAGATAAGGAGAGCCTAAAAGTGGGACACAAGTGTGCCTGGGGAGTGGAGGGCGATGTGAATGATGGGCCGTATCCAGGCGGCCCTGGAGGACTTAGGGCAGAGACCAAGACAGGGATGTGGTCGAGTTGAAGCATGTGGCGGCTGGACTTGTGTAAGTTCTGGCCTTGGAGAGGAGCTATGGCAGGAACGTGCCAGGGACAGGTACTTGTCGGGGCACTTGGGGCAAGAGGGAAGACCCAGGGATGGAAGGGCTGAGACCAGAGAGGGACAGGGAACCTGGAGGAGGGACTTGGGCAGGGGTGGGAATTAAGGGTGGGTCCGAGAGCCTGAGAGCCTGGAAGCGACCCACCTGTACTACTGGGAGGAATCTATAGGGCTGTGGGAACCTGGAGGGGGAACTGTCAGGAGAGGAAGCCTGAAAGGGGCGTCCTGTAAGGACCCTGGGTCTAGGGAGAGGGAAACGTAAGGCGACAGGACGCTGGATGAGGCATTTATAAGGGCTGATGGGTTTGGGCAGCTTGGGGTGGAGGAACTGGAGAGGGGTCCTGCGGGAGCAGAATTAGAAGGAAAGAACAGGGAAGGGCTGAAGCCTGAGGGCCTGGAGGGATGGGCAGACCTGAACTGGGACACCCAGGAAGCTGGGGATTGATGTAGGATTGCTGGGGAAGAAATGAGAGTACGCTGGGGAGCCTGGGAGTTGGGAGCTCTGGAGACTAGAGAGTTGGAGACAGGGCTGGCAGGAGGGCTCGCAGAGGTGGGACCAAAGCTTCTGGCGCCAGATCAGGTGAATGGTGATCCAGAAGACCCCAAGGCCTGCCAGCCCTCCCCACATGCCCATCTGGCTAACTTAGCTCCATTGTCCCTGCAGGTACGTGCGCCCGCTTCACACCCTCCTGAGCGCACTGGTAGTAGTGGTGGCCCTTGGCGTGCTGGTGTGGGCCGCTGAGACCCAAGCAGCCGTGCGCCGATGCCGCCGCAGCCACCCTGCCGCCTGCCTGGCCGCAGTGCTCGCGGTCAGCTTTCTCGTCCTCTGGGCCGTGGGCGGCGCTTGCACCTTCCTGCTCAGCATCGCCGGGCCAGTGCTCCGTGAGTCCCCCCACTATCCTTCTATAGCCTACAGCAGGGAAAAGGCTGGCCCTGCCCTGGTTCCTGGGCTGAGAGGGGGCTGGGACAAGCTGCTGGTAAGGCCACACCCCCTCCACGGGGCCCCTTCCCTGGCATAGCTCCCCTTGGGGAATGCCCTTCTTCCTACTGCCTTTCTGGGCCTCACTGCTGGTGTTAAGTGCCCTTCCCTGGCTAGGTCCCCATCCACAGAACTGTGCGCCCTCCTTGAATACGCCCTTTTGCAAAGCGTGCTGCTCCGCCATACTTAATGCATCAGAGGCATCCTGGCCACTGCCTACTTTGGCCTGCCTGTGCCCCAGTTCCCCTCTGTGGGCCCCATGTGGCTAAAGGCTAATGTCCCATGCCACTGACCCCACTTCCCTCCTGCTGCCTACAGTGATCCTGGTGCATGCCTCGCTGCGGCTTCGCAACCTCAAGAACAAGATTGAGAACAAAATTGAAAGCATTGGACTCAAGCGGACGCCAATGGGGCTGCTGCTGGAGGCACTGGGACAAGAGCAGGAGGCCGGATCCTAGGGCCGAGATCTGTACCCACGTACTGGAGAATACTCCCCCACGCATACCCATACGGGGGACCCAGAGCCCTTTTCCCAGCCCTTAAAGAGGCGCCCCCTGCCCAGTTCAAAAAGCAGGACATCTGCAACCCTCTCTCCAAGTCCAGAACTGGGATAATATTCCCTCACACCCAGTCATTACCTAGAGGACCAGTCTTCCCCAGCCCTGCACTTGGGACCCAAAGCCAGTCCAGAACTGGTGTTCGGAGACCAGAGCATCCATGGCCCATCTCAAAGTCGACCCAGAGACACTCCTCCCAACCCCATACGGTACCCACCCATTTCCCATGCTCAGCACCAAATCTGGAATCTGGGACCAAGGGAGTCTCAAATCTTGAACCCTGAACCAAGACTTTTCTAGACCCTACCCCAGCTTTGAACCCACGTCAAGGCGTTGCCAAATCTTGCATCCCAGATCCAGGTGTTCCCAGCCCCCATCTGGGGGAAAGATTTAGATATTCTGACCCTGTTGAACCCTTGGGACCATCTGACCCGAACATCAGTCCCACTAGCCTCCTTCCAGCTCTGCCTAGGGACTTTGCCCCCCTCCCCCAAGTTCCCAGTGCTGAGAACCAAGAGGTGAGGTTGTGTGGCAGTAAGCCAAGGGGTGGGGCATATCTCAGTGTTGCTGCAATAATAAAGGCTTTTGGCATTGTTCAAGCCAGTCTGGGCCTCCTGAGTACTCTTTGCGTGTTTCAATGGCTTGAAGTGTCAGTCTGCCTTTCACTTCTGTGTGGGACTCTCTCAGACTGGGACCCTGTCAGACATGTGGGCTGAAGGAGTGAGCTCAGTTCATTCCTGGAACCTCTTACCTCGGGAGCAGCGGTAATGCACGAGGCAATCAAGGACAAGGAGCAGCTCTTATCACCTGTATCACTGAGGGCCCTTGTCCAGGGCTGGCTAGGGGTCTGAGCGCACACAGGCAAAGAAGTCGCCTCATATCACAAGGTGAGTAAAGCCAAAACGGATGACGTGATCACAAGGCTGTTTCCACGGTGCTCTATTTTTTTTCCTGTACAAATACATTATCTGATCTCAGCTAAAGGTGTGGCCCCGAGGTGAGGTGAGGCAATCAGAAGAGCAACATATGGGTTCAGTTTACACATTTATTATAGAAATCCCCTTCCAGTGTGGGTGGTGTACTGGGCCCAGATCCATTGGTACAAAAAGAAAAGTTTTAACACCAGGTAGAGGGGGTAGGGGGACCCCCAGCTCCAGAAAGTCACAGACAGGTATCATAGAAAACACAGCTTGCGTGGATTTGTTTAAAAAGTGGTGGATGGAAGGAAAGCCAAGGAAGACGTGACGTAGCCCATGGCCAGATGTCACCTGAGGATTTTACTGGCGTCTGACAGATACCAGGTTCCACCACCATAGCATCCCAGGATGCAACACACCCAACAGCTCTGCCCTTTGGTCCTCCTGCGGGGCTTCTGATTGGGGACAGTCAGGGCAGAGACTGCCACCAAAGGCTGGGCCATCTCGCCCTATGGGCAGAGGCAGCGGGCACAGACAGGCAGACAGGGACCAGGGCTCCTTTAGGAACCCCTTGGGGAGAGATGAACCCAAGCCCCCCCCCAGACTTGAGTCCTTCCAAATGTGGGCAGTAGGCCCACCTGCCTAAGAACCGCCCCGACGGGGTGGCAGGGAGTACTGTTCACACCAGGGTCCCCTGGCTGTCCCAGTGAGGGCCCTGAGACCCCATACGGTCCATTTTGTGGAGGGGGCTCCTGAATGGAATAGGCTGGGCATGGGAACAGGAATGAACCCAACCAGGAAGAGAGCACAGTTTCCCTTTTACAAAACGTCTAGTGTTGGGGAAAGACAGTGAAGACCTAAATCACAACTGTAAACAGAAATGGAGGAAGGGGCTTGGAGTCCCCATGACGTCATCCCCCCTCTTATAACTGGCCGAGGGCCCCAGTCCCAGCACAGTGTGAGAAGAGAAGTGGGGCATCGGACAGCGTCGTGGGCCCATGCTGAGCCAGGGGCCTGGGAAGATCAGGTTGGCACCCCGAGGACTGAGAGCAACCACACCCCCGGGCTCAGCGCAGTCAGCTGTGTGCTCCTCAGACTGGACTCATGCCCAGGCCAGTGAGGAGCATATCAGAAGGGGTCAGACCAGTGTCCCCGGGGTCTGGGGGTCAGAAGTGGAGGACTGCTCCCCCTCTAGCGTCAGGTCACTTAAACGAGCGCTCAGCTCCGGGGGGTACAGGAAGTCCGCGTAGTATCTTTAGAAGGGGTAGCAGGAATCCGGAGGACAGGGTGGGAAGACAGAAGAGAGGAAAAGACGGACAAGACACAAAGAGAGAGGAAAAGAGGCTCGTTAAAGAGGTGGAGGCAGGCAAAGGACAGCTCCTTTAGGCTCTCAAGTGCGGGGCACTGCGAGAGGAAGAAGAGAAAGGCGAGGGGTACAGGTGGCCCTTCCTCCCAGCACCTAGTTTCAAGGCTCCTTTCCAGCTGACATGCATTACAACTCTTCCCTAGCTTGGGAGAGAGGACGCTGCGAGGCGGCCCGAGACACCCCTCCACTGCGAGCCCCTGGACTAACGTGGGTCGCGCAGGGCCCGCTGAGCCTGTGCCAAGCCCACAGCAAGTTCTCCCCCGCTCCAAGGCATCAGCTATCACAACTAGCTGCTCTCTGGCCTGAATACTTTCGCCATATGCCTCAAGAGACCCCAACCCATCAGTAAAAGCACCCCCCATACCTGCCAGAGACAGGGGGCGCCGTGAAACTCCTTGAGTGCGGGAGCGGAGCCTGGCTGGGGGCCCCATACAGCGCCTGGCCCACTTCATAGCAGCGGGCATGGAGGAAGGGTGGGTGTTGCGGGCCCATGTGGGGGAGCACAGGCCGGCGCTGGGGCCCCGAAGCCAGTCCCGAGTTCCGGATGTACCAGTCCCGCAGCCCCTCCAGGGCAAGGTTCTTGTGGCCGCTGCGTTCACCAGGCGGGGGGACGCGGGTGTGTGGGGGCACCCACAGCAGAGAGTTTGGATGCACCTCCAGACCCTCGGCAGCCTCCAGAGGCAGGCCACAGGGCTTGGTGCGGGTGGCACGGGTGTGGGGGTCCTTGCTGCGGAGGAGGGGGCTGCTGCTGTCAGCTGCATACACAGGTGGTGGGCCTGGGAGCATGGCGAGGAACCCATCCCGGCGGGAGAGGGGTCCTGGCACCTCAGCTGCAGGGAGCAACTCCCCCCAGGCTGCCCCGCCGCCACCTCGGGGCAGGCCCCGGTCCAGGGAGTAGTCCAAGAGAAAGTCCCCACACATAGGTGGGAGCCGGGGAGGCCCACGGGAGGCAGGGGCAGCTGAGCTGGGCCGGGCAGCCCGGGGTGGGTCTGGGGGGCCAGCTGTGCGCGAGGAGAAGGCAGGGGTTGGCTGGGGGCGCTCATACAGCACCTCACTGCTCTTGCAGACTGGGGGGCCAGTGGTAGGGGGGACTAGAGGTGCAGGTGGGGAGCCAGCTCCCCCACCAGCTGCCCGGTCCACCAGCAGGGCCTCGGAGCTGTTGCTGCGACGGGTGCGAGCGGCAAAGAGGGAGGCGCGGTCGGAAGCAGGATCGGCCCGGGGGAAGCCCATCTGGGAGTCCTGGCTGCCCGACCACTGGCGAGAATGGAGGCCTTCGGGTCTGGGGACAGAGGAGGTTGGTGGCAGCGGGGCCAGAAAGACCAGGCAGACAAGACGAGTGTTCTTCTCTACCCTACCTCTCTCTGAGCCTTTCCTTTCACAAAAGCTCCAAAATGGGCCCAGGATTAGAAATTGTGTGTGTGAATGAAGATGGTAGATACGGAGGTGCGGTGAGCCTGTTCCCTAAATAATATGCAGTGTGGTAAACCCATGTCACCTCAATTTAAAAAAAACCAGTATTCGCCTTAGCACAGGATCAGGACATGAATGATGATAGAGATGTGCTCGTACTTTGACCATTATTGTCCCCAAATTATTTTTCTTGCTTCAAGAATAAAATAGGAGAAAAATATACATACAATGATGGTATGTCACAGCATGCAAAGGGCTGGGGGACAGAGGGTTGAAAGTGTATGGGGGGACTGGGACTATTAGCTTGGAGGGAGATGTAAGTACATAGAGGGCTGGGAGTGAGGGCTCGCCTAACTCATCTCACCCCTCGTCCCCTGCTTAGACCCTTCTCCCAACTCCCCACTTTGTCCACCATGAAATTCCAATCCCTAGGCCTGGAATTCAAGACCCTTTTGAACATTCTGTCCCACCACACGTAGGGACCACCAAAAGCTATCACCAAGTGCCACGAGGATGGGGACTTGGTTTTGTTCCCAGTCTGGGAGCAGTAGGCACTTTAGCACTTTTCTTCAAGAAACAGTGAGGAGTAATAGTTAAAAGCACGGACTCCAGAGTCCAACTTGCCTGGGTTCCAATACCAGGTCTTCAGTTTACTAACAAATTATTTCACGTCTCTGTGCCTCAGTTTCCTCATCTATAAAGTAAGAACCACCACAGCACATACCTCATAGGGGTCTTGTGACAATTAAATGAGCTGACAACACAGACAGCACTGATTCCCAACAGGCAGGAAGTGCTCAGTACATGTTAACTACAACTTGGTGTACAGTGTCTTTCCAAGGCAGAAACACTTCACAATGAGGAGATAGAGACTCAGAAAAGGGAAATGATTTGTCCAAAATGTACAGAAAAGCCCATACTCAAACTCTGGTATTTCTGTCCCTCAGTCCCCTCCCCCTTCTTTTCCACCAAATCCTAGTCACCTTTCAAAGCCCAGTCTCTCATGCCCCACACTTTTTGATAATGCTCTCCCTAAAAGCCCCAGTTAAAACTAACAATTCCCTCTGGTGTTCAAATCCACCCTCAGAGTCTCCTTACTTGCAGAGCTGGGGGCCAGCACCCCGGGTGAGGACAGGGGTGGCAGGTACACTTCGCCCCTCAAAACTGGAGGCACTCCTGGGCAGCGAGCGTGTGGGGCTAAACAGAAATAAGAAGCCCAGGTTAAAGGCTGTACCAAGCAGCAGGCCTTCCTGCCAGGCCAGGCTCAGGGCCCCACTCCCTGAGTCTGGGGAAGTGAGGAAAGGTCAGCCTCACCTGGTGGGGCTGGCCACAGAGTTCCGTCGGCTCTTCAGGTCCCCATAGAGATCTGATGGGGGTGGTTTCCATGGGGTTCGCCGTTCAGGGCTGCCCCCAGATACTGCCCGCAGCTGGTCCCAGGCCTTGGGTGGTGAGGGGCGTTCTGCCAAAGGGAAGCAGCCACGGGGCTCCTCTGGGAGGAAGGGAGAAAGTAGGGGAGGAGTCAATGAAAGGGGACCCCCACAAGTAGCTGGTAAAGCAAAGGGCAGGGGCGAGGGAGGCAAGGAGAAGCAGAGGGCTGAAGAGGAGCCAAGGGATGAGCTGCCACTGGGGCTGAAGAGGACAGGAGGATGGGAGAAGCCAAGCAGAGGGGGGCCCCACAGGACAGGACCACAGGGCTGAGGAAGGGCTGAAGAGGGAGGGAAGGGCTGAAGATCAAAGGATGGGCGGGCTTGGGGAATAGAAGCCTCACCATTATCATGACTGGCCCCAGACTCCGACAGGGAGCTGCTCTCGGAGTGCAGAACGACATCCTCTACAGGCGAGAAGGGGGAGACCGGCGCATCAACGCCAGGCCTCCCACCAGCCCCTTACACCAGGCGGCTGAGCTCCTCCCTACCACACCCCTCCCAAGAACAGACCTTTTCCTGAGTCCAAGACCACCAGAAGCTTGGTTCCACACCTTTCTGGCGCCCATCAGTCAGTTCCCAAAGGCCTCGCCTTCCCCGGGAGCCAGTTTACAAGTCTTCTTACTAGTCGGGTCCTTCAGGTTCTACCTACATCTCACTCTCCCCCCTTCACCAGTGGGATGATGAGCCAGGCTCACCTTGGCTGAGCTGAGCGAGGCGTGTGCCCAGGCAGACACCCTGGGCAGCGATGACAGTCCCTGTGGACAGCGGCTGTGGTGGCGGGAGCACGGGGAGGCCAAGGCGGGCCCGGAAGTCCCTGAGTTGCTCCTCCAGCTCATGCAGCCTCCGCAGTGCGTCGGCTTGGACCTGGCGCCGCCGGCGGCGCTGTTCTGCACTCAGCTCAGGGGCCAAGGCCAGGCGGCGGGCAGCTGCTGCGATCTGCTGCTGCACAGACACCTCACGCTCCAGGGCCTCCAAAGCCAGCTCCTGCGGGACCCACCCAAGCGGATGGGATGGGACCAAGTATTGGAAACCCAGGGAGGCCCTGCAGAGCCTTTCTACACCGCAGGCAGGGCACGCTCTTCCTAGGGGAGCTCCATCTCCCGGAGGCGGAGCTTACTCCCTCTGGGAATGGAGACAGTTTTGTTTAGGGGCTAGGTCTATTCATCTCCCTGGGGGTGAGAGGTCATCCTGACAGGAGCCTCAAGAAGGTTCCTTCTTATCCTCCCCAGAGCCGAACCCCCACTCTGCCCTCTGGGTTTTGTCCAGGCTCCTCCTCCACCATCCTGGTCCCATCTCCTCTTGCTCTCCATGCCCATCTCCTCACCTCAGCAGGGCACAAGGAGTGGTGTGCTGGGTTGGGGTGCAGTGGAGGGTAGGCTCGGGCGGGAGGGGGCCGCCGGCGGACTAACTGGGGCCGTTCACCAGGCTCGAGCGGGCACTCAGGGGGCAGCTGGCCAGTCAGCTCCTGGAGGCAAGCAGGGGGGTCAGAGGCTACCAGGGTTAGTTGGGGGTAATGAAGCAAAGCAGTAATGACCTCAGAAGCTACAGAAATCCTACAGGGAGCCCAGTCTTACTCAGCACCCCATGCCCGTCACGTCTCTTCCTCCTCCCACTATCTCCACCAGGTAGGTGTGCACTGGAGACTCACCCCCTCAATGGCCCAAATCTCTGGGGCAGCAGACAAGGAACACAGGGAGACCTGCTCTCCAGTCCAGAATTTCCTCGTTTTTATAAAGACAACACAGTCTACACATGCATATCATGTAACACTTCCTTTAGAGTACGGGGCTGCGTGCTCTGAAGCGCATTATTATTTCACACTAAGAGGGGTAAATCGAAACTATAAATCACCCAGTGTCAGTTCAGGTCAGATTTTGCTGCCAAATTTTGGGAACAGGTTTTGTTTTTTGAGGTTTCTTTAGAATTCCAACTGTTGATAGAGATTGTGAGCCTATGTTATAGTATTTTATTGATTCTGAGACATCTGAGCTGAGCTTTCAGGAGCCGGAGGGTAACAGAGTATCTAGGTAGCTCAGACAAGTCGCTCATCAACTATCACCACCCGCCTACATAGAGGGTCCAGCGCCTCACATCCCACCCAACCCGACACCCTTAGTCAGGCCCTCACCGCCTCCTGGAGACACACTTTGCGTAGCTCCTGAAGTTTCAGGCTCAGGGCCTCCTGCAGGGCCCGCTGCCGGTCCAGCAGCCCCCGCAGACGCTCTGACTTTGCCTGGGGGGCAGCCTCTCCAAACAGGGCAGCTGGACAGACAGGGAGCCGAGATTAATGGGACAGCAGGGAAACCTGGGGCAGCTGTGGGGCGAGGGGTCAACCCTTCCCAAGTGCCAAGGGTGACTCGAAGGAGGGGACGAGGCAGTAGGAGAGGGAAATAGTCACGGACCTGGAGCATTGAAGGTGGGAGAGCTGATCAGCTGACCTTTGACTTCCATCCTGGCGCTGCCGAGAGGCTGGGGCTGATGGCTGGACAAGGCCTGGGAGTGAGGCACAGGAGCCACTGAGGATCACATTCTGTGATCCCCCAACCCCTGCCCCTACCCAGCTTCCCACACCCCAGCTGAGAAAGAAGAAAGGGAGCCCTGATCCCACCCGCCTGCTTGCCTTGCCCTCTCAGAATCTGTGTGTCTGGACCCACCGAGCCCTGGTACCTTGGTTCCCTTCCCATTGAGTGGGAGCACAGCAAGTGGGGAGCTGGGTGGACTTACAACGCCTCCTCAGAGGCCCATAGGCCAGTCAGGAGTCTCGCCTGGGGAGGGAGAATTAATGGCACAGATTCAACTAACTATAACAGCGGGCATTTACTAAGCACCTGGGTAATCCTCCGCACCCCATTTAACCTTTGTAACGCCCCTGTGACGGAAGTTCTGTGACAATTATCTCTCCCATGTTAGAGTGAGGAGAGGAAGGCATAGAGATAAAAAATAAGTTGCCCATGGAGAAGCATGTAGCCCAGGCCCACCCACCCCTATCCATAATCCCTCATGGAGCTGCTCCAATCCCACCAACTCCTCATAAATTCCGCAGGCAGCGAGGCCTCCTGCTCTGCCCCCAGACGCCCTGGCTGACCAGAAGCCTGGCCTGGTTGGCCGCCAGCCCTGCCTTCATCCCCTCCTCTAGAACCTGTTCCCTCCTTCCCATATTCTGCTCAGTCCCCAGCTGGGAAGCCAGGTGACATCACCTCCCACCACTTGGCCTGACCTCAGCGGCAGATGACAGGGAAGGCCTCACAAGGCCACCAAGCTCTCATCCCCACCTACTTTGAAATCCACAGCCGAGATGGTGGCCAGGTCTTGGGAAGACCCAGGCAACAGAGGTGGCGTGGGCTGGGGCCCCGTCCCCATCTACACAGCTAAGCGACTAACATGGAGTCACCAGTTCCTTGGCAGTCCTCCAAACTGCCCCCAGGATTACTCTCTCTCCCTCGACATGGGGCAGGGTCAGCCTTTTTGCACAGCAGCAGCTGTGCTTTACAGAGGCGCGCACATGCCCACCCTCCAAGGCCTGACATTGCCCAGCATGGCAGGGTTTCCTTGAGGTCCCAGCTCAGCCTCCTCTGCCCCTTGGATCCTCGAACTCCTTCCCCTGGCCCCATCTGGATTTGAGGAATTCTCTAAACCTTCCTCTACCCCACCAGGAATCTCAACTCCTCTCCCATGGGCCCATTCACCAGGACTGGTCCCACACGCCAAGGCGGGCTGCCCCAAGCCTTCCTTCCCTGGGAGCTCATGGCCTCCTGGGAAGCCAACACAGAGTCGACAGGAACTCTGACTCCACTCTAAGTCTGACCTTGGGGACATAACTCAGGCCTGAGTCACAGGGTCACTAGGCAGGCTAGACCCAAGATCAACGCCCCACACCCCCACACCTAGCTCCCAAACCTCAGCCTCCGCTCTTTCTGCTCGCCTACCCTGTGCACATTTGCCTTGGGGCCCAGGGAAACCCCTCTCCCACACAGAAAGGGCGAGGAGGAGGATCCCAGCAGCCTTCTCCCCAACACCCCGTCCCGACCCCCACCCCACAACCCAGCCCCTGGGTCTCCCCATTGGACAGAAGCCATGTCCTGTCCCAGGATGGACTGCAGTAGGAGAGCTGCAGAGGGCACCCCCCACACCCAGAGGCGGGCCCAGCAGGTTTTTCAGGTCTGCCCTTCTGACACCACAGCCGAGAGAAAAAGAAATTCCTGGCCGTAATGACTGTTTACAACTAAGATACCTCACCTGGGTGGCACCCCAACACTCTCAGTAGGACCCCATTTCCACATCCAGCCACCATCAGAGCAAATACATATTCCAGGCGTCTGGGACTGCTCTCCACACTGCCCGAGGGGCCCCCCTGCCCCAGCTCTAGGTGAACAGATGGGGGGTCGGCAGGCAGGTGCCGGGAAGCAGTTACTCAATAGCCAGGTCTGGGTTTTCCTGGGAGGCTGGGCCAGAGTAGAAGGAGGTCAGAGGCTGCTCTGTCAGGTGAAGAAGGGGGAGAGGAAGTAGGGGAGGAAGTGGGGGAGTGGAGAAGAGGACTCTGGCTTATTTTCTCCCCCATCTCTTCCCTTCATCCATTTCCAGCAAGGAATCAGCTTCAGGTCAGGAAAAGAACTTGGCTTCACCCCTCCACTCAGGCCGGCCCTCCCTCACCGAGCCTCCCGCACTGGCACAGACCTGGTTCTCCCTCCCACTCTCACCCCCACACGGAAGTTAGCATACCCCATACCCCCTCACCCCACCCCCACCCTTGGTCCACTGTTCCCAGGTGCTCACCAATGCCAGAGAGGTGGGGGGGGCCGTCAGGGACCGCCAAAAAATAGCTGTCTCAACCAGTCTCAGCTCCAGCTGGTACAGGCTGTGAGCTGAGCGCCGAGGCTGATGCCTAGGCCGCCTCCCACTAGGCAATGGCCCAGCCTACCGGGCCAGGGCTGGGCCGCCCTGTACCTTTTAACCCCTGCCTGCCTGCCTGCCTGCCTGCCTGCCTGCCTGCCACCAGGGCTCAAGCCACCCTTAGGAGCAGTCTTGGGGCCAGATCCCCTCAGGGTGTTCCGCATGGCCCAGAATACAGCCTAGACGCCCCTCCCCAATCCATACACCGAGCAGAGAACTGAAAAAGAAAGACTAAGGGTCGTGGGAGTGGCAACTATCTCTCCAGTTGCTCAAGTTCCCAGGTCAGACCCTGCCCGCGCAGCCCGCCCATGGTTCTTACCTGGGAGCTGGGGGTGGAGGTCTGGGAGCTGCTAAACACACGGGAAGCCTCCTGGGTCACTTGGCAGTGCTGTCGTTTTTTGGAGTTTATGGGTTTGAGAGCGGGGTCCTTGGGTCCACTCTGGGAAAGGTTTCACCAGAGCTCCCCTTCGGCGGCATACAGCGAGTTTCTCCACGACACAGAGACGTTAGATCTACTTAAACAGGTTTATTAGGGAAAGAGATAGGACAGTAAAAAAAAAAAAACATGCTTGCACAGACAGACACAAGCGGGCAGGAAGAGCTACCCCTTTGAGGGGGCAGGTTAGGTTTTATCATCTTTCAGTCAGTCGGGAGGGGCTCATCTTCATCTTCCAGGATGGCCCCTCTGTTTGCTAATTTTGAATAACTAATTAGAATGTGAAAGGAGACCGGTGATTCCACAATGGGCTCAATCTCCATATCTTCACCTTCTGCTCAGCAGTCTGATACCTACTGGGCCTTTTGCTTTGTAACTTAGGCCATTGTCTAGGGATTTTGGTTATCCTGCTAAAGGCTATGTTGATTCCTTCTACCCCCACCTCCTTGTGTGGGTCAGGTTTGTCTTGTGGTGCCCCTTCCATTAAGTTCTATTTCCTCCTTCAGCAGCACGTATCACATTCCTGCAGCCCTTAGCCTTTGCTTCCAGGGCAAGGCAGGGATGGCAGGAGGTCTTAAAGCAACTCCCACCCACCCAGGGGTAAAGGTTTCCCAGGCTGGGGACAGAGAGAATAGACTTTTCTGAGAGACCAGGTCTCAAGACCCTACCACCTTAAGCAGCTCCAAAAGCAATCATCCCAGCAAAATGACAAAATATGCAAGTGTTTTAACCCCTCCTGGCCCTTACAAACCTGGGAGGATGGTGTAGCCCCAGCTTCTCATAGCCAGCTAGTAGATGTAGAAGCTGGGGCTCAGCGAAGTGAAGAGGCCTGATTCAACTCACAGAGGCAAAACGCAGAATCCAGACCTGGGAGGATGGGGGGGGTGGGCGTTGGTCCTGGGTCGGTGGCAGACAGAGTTCTCTCCTGCAAGGGAGGAGGAATGGGAAAGGAGACTCATGCTGCTTCACATCTAAGCTGGGTCTCCCCCATTCCTCCCTCCTTGGTACATTTTTGGTCAGGAGCTGGCTTCGTGCCAGCCAGAAATGAAGGGCTCTAAGTCCCTGTGACATACTGCGTCCCTACAACACCAGCTGGGCCTGCCCCGCACACACCACACATCCTGCACTCCATTCGGAACCATCTGCTCTGTGACCTCAAGGCCCGGGGCCCAAGCCAGGCCCCTGCAGCAGCCCATGCCATGATGTGAAAGGGCAGAGTGAGGAAAGGCCCCTCCCCACTTGGCAGGTGGGCCAAGACTGGAGAGGAGTCCCTCTGTGTTGAGGGTGCCCCACATACAGGTTATTGAGGCCTCCACATCCTGCCCACCTTTCTTCCTGGGTGTGAGATATCCGGCTTGGGACACAAAGGCCCCTTTCATCATCACCTCCCCCCTTTCACTGCCTGGGGCTGGTGGAGGTGGCAGCTAGGTGTTGGTGGGGCCTGTCTTCTACTCAGCATGGCCCCTCCTGCCTCTCATGAGATACCAAGGATGTTGGGAAAAGGGATGTCTATAAAATCAGAGCCCAGAGGGACAAGGGACTGTGGCAAGCAGACTGAGTCTCAAGGCTTATGTTTCCTCATCTGTAAAACAGTAACTGGTCATTACAGAGCCAAGAGAGGCCAAAGTAACTTCAAGGTGTTTCAAGAAACTCATACCACATCATTAATGGCTGTCAATAACAACAATAAACTCACTCAGAGGTGGACTGCTGTGGAAGGAAAGAGTGGAGAGCAGGTAACGGGAGTCACCCACATACATCATCACTCTGGCCCATGACTTTTAAAAGCCTAGATGGCCAACCTCTAGGAGCCACCCCAGTTGGGGGCCTGAGCCTCACAGAGAGCTGGCAAGTGCTAGGTCTGGGACCCAACCTAGCTCTGCCACTTACTGGCTATGTGACTGCTTGAAAATGTCACTTAACCTCTATGTGCCTCAGTGTTTTCATCTATAAAATGGAGATGATGATAATGATATATACCTCACAGGGTGGTTATGAGCATAGGGCAGTGCCTGGCTGTCACAACTACAAGTATTCCACCAATCCAAACTCACGACTCAAAGAGCACAGCTTTTTGAGACAGGGCTGGTACTCTTCAGCCTCACCTGAAACATCTGAAATAGAGCTGGCTTTCCTCTGAACAACTTGTCCAACGCACCAATATCCAAAATCAGGAATTAAATGCATTCAGATGCCTTTTTGAGACAGAGGTGGTAGTCCCCAGCCTCCAAACCCTCCCTGCTTGCTACCCAGACACACAACCCTCTCTACTCGCCAAACCAAACATCTCTGAAAGAAAACCGTTGCCCCTCATTCAACCTCTCCCTAATTCAGCATCAAAAAAAAAAAAAAACCCACAGGAACCAAATATATTCAGATAAGTTGTCTGAACTCACACTACCCAAATAGAGCAACTGAATGGATTTTGGATACATTTTTGAGATAGAATTAGTATCCCTCCCCTTCTTTATGCTTTCTTTACTCACAAGGCAAAATGCAGAAACCAAATATATTTTACACAACACTGTACCCTCACTACCCCAACCTTTGCCAGCACAGTTCAGGAAAACAAATAGACTTGAATACATGTTTGAGTTAGAGAACTACCCCTCATTTTCTGAATTCTCAATACTCACTATGTAAAATGCAAACCCAAAATACCTTCACATAACTCGGTATCTTGCCCCATCTGAACTATCTGAATTCTCCCTCTCAGAACTCAGCTACCAAATAGATTGGGAGTGAGAGATGCTTGTGCTGTTATTTGGATAAATGTTTGAGATAAATAAGATGGGTCCGGTATCTGGTATCTTATTCAAACTCTCATTAGTCTCTATGAGAAATGCAGGCACATAACACAATTGAATAACACATTTATCTCTATGCTATTAAAATTCTCGTCTGTCCACAAAATCAAGGAGATTCAGACAGAGAGGGAACCTCATGGTATAAATGTTGTTACCACCAGATGGGCCTGATTCTAACACCAAGGGACCACCAGCCCTCACCCACAATGACCTGTTCCATGGAGATGGTATGAATTAGCACCAAGATTTGTACTGCTTACGGCTGAGAGAAGGGGGAGACATCTCTGCCCCCATTCCACCCCTACCAAGCCCAAAATTCTCTGGCCTAGAATGGGCTTTATTTCAGACTAGGAAAGCAGGGATCATGCACTGGGATGAAGACCAGGAGATGGGGGGGTAACATGACTTAGAAGATTCACACATACCAGAGTCCCCTCCCTCCCCCAACATGGGGCAGCCCCCAACCTAGCAAGGCTGGAAACATGATCCAGACCTCACAGACTCCCAGAGAGCCACTGAATAATTTAGGGTGTTCTTTCACACATGGGGAGGGTAGGGGGCACAGGAACAGTTCCATGCCCTCCTGGGGCAGGGAAAGAAATGCAAGCTCTGTGTGAGATCACCAAGTGGGGGGTGGGGGAAAATCATACAAAAACCCCATCAGCAACACAGGGCCCAAAAGGTTGTGTGCTCTTGCTCATGCTAAGAGAAGCATTTGTGATGAACTTAAGAGGTAATGGGAACAGCAGAACCTCCAAGTCCAGGGGCACAGGATAATGGGACTACTGCCCTGGGCTCAGAGAGGGGGTGTTAGGGAGGAGGGAGATCTGACCTGGTTGGAGGGGCATGGAAAAGAGTCAAATGGGGTCCTGAGGCTGGGAAGGGATTAAGGAACAGGAAAGAGAATAGGGGACAAAGCAAAACACATCACTGTAGGATGGTCAGGAGACGGGACAGAAAATGAGCCAAGATAATCGATGGTGTGGAGTCAGGTTCAGGACAAGAGTCAGAGAAAAATCGGGGACAGCAGGGGATAAAAGAGCAGGGCAGGGGTCATCATTAGTATAGAACTAGTCAGAAGACATGACTGGGGACAGGCCAAGACAGCGGTCAAGGAAGGGGATTGGAGAAAGGGCAGGGTCAGAATGGAGGTAAGGAGCA
Source organism: Scalopus aquaticus (assembly GCA_004024925.1). Taxonomy (NCBI): domain Eukaryota; kingdom Metazoa; phylum Chordata; class Mammalia; order Eulipotyphla; family Talpidae; genus Scalopus; species Scalopus aquaticus. The sequence continues at coordinate 21,637 of PVIJ01016067.1, forward strand.
GGAAAAGACAAGGACAGAATGAGGATCGGAATGAGGACTGTGTTGGGACAAGGAAAGATGGGAAAACTACGGGACTGGGGGTGGGGTCTAAAGGTGGTGAGCCAGGTAGGATGAGTCAGAAGGACCAGGTGGATAGTACAGGTTGGGGACAAAGGTAGGTAAGTGAGAGGTCAGGAATTTGAACAGACCTAAATCAGATTGGTGTTAGGGGGACAGGACATGACTGGAAGGATTCAGAGTGGACAAGAGTTTAAGAAACAGATGGTCAAGCATCAGGACAGAAACTAGGGTTGGGGACAAGGCAAGAAGAGCTTCAGAGATAGAACAGTCAGGCAAGGATCCGGGGTGTAGTCAAAGATCCTAAGAACAGAAATAGATGGGGTTTGGGATGAGGAGTGGGTTTAGTCGGACAAAACAGGGGTTGAGGATCACACCAAGCCGGAACATGGTTAGGTCAGCTACCAGACTGGATGTCCTGACACCAAGATTGCCCGGGGTTCACGGTTTAAAAAAAGCTACAGTCAGGTCCGGCAATGGTCCAGAGCGAGACCACGGGGTCAGAGGTCGTAGTGCTCGCGCAGGTCCATTACCCCCCCTTCGTGTTTCCGGGCCCTCACCCCGCCCTATCTCCTCCCTTCCTTCCCAAGCGGGCGTTACTCACCTAGGGTCCCGGCCCCGCGGTGTAGGCGGGGTCGGTGTAGGCCGGGGAGACTGGTGGGCGCGCCCCTCCTTCGCGGACCCCCCACCTCGTCCCTGGGCTCGCGCCTATTCCCCTTTCCTGCTGTGTGCCACGTTCAGCTGAGCGACTGTTAGCCGAGGGGACCAGAAGGGGGGGCGCAAGGAGAGGAGGAGAGGAGCCCCGGCTCGGTGGACCCGGGCCCCCGCCTTGAACTCCAGTCTATTCCCTCCCGGCGCCACCACCACCTCGGCCGCGGAGCGCGAGCCTGGGGGTGGGGGGAGCGGGGGGCGGGGCGCGAGACCACAGCAGCGGCGGAGGCGAAGTGCGCAGGCGCATCTCCAGTCTTCGCTTTTCCTCCCTTGTGAGCGGCGGGAGCAAACCAGCTGGGAGCGCGTGCGCACACGCTATCGCGCAGCCGGCGGAGCTCTCCCCTTCTGAGGCCACGCCCCCTCAATGATCAGCCTGGCGCCCCTCACCCAAAGTCCCCACACCTGGTAGTACCCCATACGACTCTTATCAGTCGCCATCACACCTCTGAAGTCCCCCAGCTACCCTTCGTGCTACCCCCCCCAAAGTTCCCCAAACCACCCTCCATCATCCCCCAAATTGTATTCCCAAACTGCTGTCCATTGATTCCAAGCAGTGCCTCCAACCCGAGTCAATGAATACTGAAGCTGGACGAATAAACCACCCTCATTGCCTCCAAGCTGTGCCCAAATCACTATATTGGCCCTAATCCTAAATTATTTCCCATGATCATCAAAATTGCATCCAAAACGACTACCCACAGAATCACCAAGATACTGATGATGGAGGAGATATAACGCAAAATAAGATTAGAACTAGATCCACACAAGAAAGTGGGGGTAGAAGAAATCAACATAACCATTAGCACAATCCCTAAATGCCAGCTCCTAAATTACAAAGCATAGGTAGGCGCTAGACGGCAGTCTCTAGGACCAAAGATACGGAGATTGAGCCCTTTGTAGAATCTCTGGTCTCTTTTCTAATTCTAGTCAGACAGCAAACAGACAGCCATCTTCAAAGATGAGCCCCTCCCAACTGAAAGAAGGCTATATCAGTGCCATCTGTGCAAGAATTTGGGGCAGCCATTTTTCTGCCCACCTGTGCCTATGCAGGTGCTTTTTTTTGCCAACTCTGTCATTCTGCAGGGTAGCGGCCTGCCTGTCTGCCCATGACCAGCACCATGCAGGCCTCTCTCTTAGCAAACCTGCCCCCTCAGCAGGGCAGTTCTTTTTGCCCACTTGTGCCTGTACAAGTGTCCTATACTTTTCCTAATAAACCTTTTCTTTAAGTATAACTGAGTCTCTGTCTTGTGGAGAAACTTGCCACGTGCTGCCGAAGGGAGCTCTGGTGAAACCTTTCCTAGAGTGAACCCAAAGACCCCGCTCCGCTCACAAATCCATCCACTCTAAAACAACATCACTGACACCCGAATCACCAAGATACTGATACCCGACAGAAGGGGCTTCAAAACTGGCCAAGGGCACTGCCCAAATTGTTTACCGGTCACTATCTTAGTTCTGCACCTGCGTGCACAACTGCACGACTACTCAGGCTTAGGGAACAATAACAATGAGATTTATTTAACAAACAGGGTAAAACAAAGTTACCAAGGCCAAAACTGTAAGGCTGACCCAGGGTCATTACCCCACCCACAGAGTCATTGCCCAGGGCCACTGGGGGCCTTAGGGCCCCCCTCGGTTGCATAAGCACAACAAACAAGACTGCCTCACTGCACTACCTCATGTCTGACCTTGCCACTCTGTGTCAACCACTGTCTGGGAGGGACAGGCCAAATATAGATCAGCACTGTCCTTATCCCCAAAATGTATAAAACCCAACCAAACTGTAACTGGGCGCGACTTCACCGGCCTCCATCTTGAGACCCGTGAACCTCGCCCGGGAGCTTTTAATAAAGGCCCTTTAACTGCCGCTTTGCCTGACTGTGCCTATCTTTCATTTGGTGCTGAAACCTGGGAGCAGTTACTGTGTCCCCCCTTCCTGATGGGCAGCAAGCTACTCCAGAGCCCCTGCCTCATGTGGGCGTAGGACCTGCAGTCCATCCTAGAGTTCCCGCCATGGGATTCCTCGTCCTCTTCCTCCTCGCCGCGTGTGAGCGTCCTGATCGACGACACTTCCTAGGGACCCTTCAGGGAATCTCAATCCAACCTTAGAAAGGAAACCTACTATTTCAGTGAGTCCAAGACCTGGGCGTCTGGCCCAACCACTTTGTGCTCTTGTCCCTCGACTTCCATTCTGGTGACTAGCCTTTGTTAGCCGCGGGCCGGTGCCTAGTTCACCCCCTCCATTGACTCTGGCCAGATACCCGGACGCGGGTCCCGACCTAGAGTCCTTTCCTCCCATTGGGAACCAAGGGCCTCAGGGGACGCCCTGACCCCTCTGGACTCCTCTTCCTTTTCGAATCTGCACCAAAGAACTCAGGGACACCTGGTCCTTTTCTGCAGACTCTTTATAGGACAAGTGACATTAGGGCCGCGGCTATGGGCAATCAGGTCTCCAAAATTGACCCTTCTACACCACTGGGCTGCCTCCTTAAATCGCTGGGGCCCTTAGATCTCTTGTCTGATATCTGACCCAAACGCCTCATTTTCTACTGCAACCGGGCGGGGCCTCCTAGGCCCCCAGTGGCCCTGGGCAATGACCCTGGGGGTGGGGTAATGACCCTGGGTCGGCCTTACAAAAACATGGCCGCTTACCTTACTTAAAGCAATGTCCAGTCCTTCAAGTCTCAAAGAAGAAAAAACGAAGGTGGTGTCTTCCCACCACTGTGGACGTGGAGCTCCTCTTCCAAACAATAGTCCACATGTCCAAGATGGCATCTTCCTGCCTCTGCAGACACACCAGCAACCAGACTCTAGGCCAGGTTCCAACTCACGAGGATGACACAGGACACAACTGGAGATGCTTCCGGAGCTGCCGTGGTGCCCCAGCACAGCACCAGGCCAGCAACACTGAAAACAGCAACTTACAGCGGCCAGATGTCCCAACAGACTGCACTCACACATTTTAGGAAGGTTCCCGCTCTGGGCCTTTGCCTTCTTTCTTTGGCTGCAGTAAAAACAAAACGGGAGCAATTTCCATCGCTCGGCTACTTGCAAAGCCTCCAAAGTCACTGGCCCCAAAGTCACTGAAAATTCCAAAACCTCTCAATCCAAAACTCTACATCCTGGCGGCTCGTAAGCTCCTGGCAGCTGATTTCCTCTTCAACATCAGGGCGACTGCCTTCTCCTTCTTCCTCCATCCCTTTTATTTCCTACCAGAGTCTTCACCCCAAACTGTAAAACCTTTTAGCATTTTTCCCTGAGGCTATCTATCCTCATCAGCAACTAGAGGACTTTTGTCTCAGCCCTGTTACAATACCACCAAGTAACACTCCATCATCCCACAAATCACTCTCCATTTACCTTGAATTTCAACTTCCACACCACCTATCCACCAAACCTCATCATCCCCCAAACTGTATCCCCAAATTATTGATCCCAAACAGTACCTCCAATCTGCCTTCTGTGGACACCCAAACTACTAACAAACTACCCTCCACGACCCCCAAGTTGTTCCCCAAAACTATCTGCAGTCATCCCCGAAAACATTAACCTCCAAAGAGCACTTCCAAATCACCCTCCAGCTACCACAATATGCACTCAAAACACACTCCAGTCACCCCAAACCACTTTCCATGTACCATCTTAATGATACTCTATTGATCACCAAATGGTTTTCCAAGGACCTCCAACACCACACCAAACACTCTCAAGTACCTTTGGTATGGGCCCCACCTGCACCCCAAATCAATTCCAATAGTCATCTTGCTCTACCTCCAAATCATGTTCCATGAACCCATCCACTAAACTGTCTTTCATTGCCTCCCTCCCCCCTGCAAAACTACCTTCCAACAGCCCTTATCACTGTCCCTATACTCCCAACTACTCTTTTTTTTAAAAAATATTTATATTTATTTATGTATGCAAGAACTGGGGTCTAGGATAGAGGCGCGGGGGTGCAGGTGAGAGGATTCACCAGAGACAGAGTGGGGAGCAGAACAGGCGGATCTATTGAAGTGCACTGCTGAGGGGAGCAGCAGGTGAGACAGGAGAGGTCTGCTGCTGCGCCATGTGGGTCAGCTCCCTGGCAGTGGCTGATAGCTTGATAGCGATAGCACTGAGACTTTAACACCTGTGCCACCAGGGAGGCCCTACTCTTACCCTTGATCCCCTAACTGCTCTTCCAACTACCTTCCAACACTCCTTCCACCTCTGGACCACACTCTGCTGATGGAAACTGTATCCCCAGACTACTCTCCAAAGGTTCTCAGCTAAACTTCCAAATAATCACCAACCATCTTGCTGTGGTTACCCACCTGAACTCCCAAATGACATTCCAGTGGCCCAAACTATGTCCCCCAAACCCTCCAAAAGGTTATACTGCACCCAAAATCATACTTTAGTGACCCAAATACATTAGAAAGCACCCTCTCCAATAATCTTAGAATAACTTAATTGAGGTATAATTTACATATTGTAAATGTCACCCATTTTAAGTATGCAGTTCATTTATTTTAGTTAATTTACCAAAGTGTGCAACAATTACCTAATCCAGGTTTAGAGAATTTTATCACATCAGTAAAATCCCTCATGCCCAAATACAGTTAATCCTCATTCCCAGTCCCAGGCAACTGCTAATCTATTTTCTGTTTCTATAGATTTACCTTTTCTGGACATTTCATATGAATACAATATGTGGATTTTTTTTTTATGTTTGGCTTCTTTCATGTAGCATAATGGTTTTTTGTTTTAAAGATTTATTTATGAATATAAGAACTGGAGTACAGGTCAGAGTTGTGGGGAATGAGAGGATTCACCAGAGACAGAGTGGGGAACAGAACAGGCGGATCTACTGAAGTACACTGCTGACAGGAGCAGGGGGCAAAACAGGAGAGGTCTGCTGCACCATGCGGATTAGCTCCCTGGCTGGGGATCTAACTCAGGCCTCTGGCTCAGATAGCTTGATAGTGCTGAGACTTTAACCCCTGTGCTACCAGGGAGGCTCCTAGCATAATATTTTTGAGATTCATCCATGTTGGATCATGTATCGGTGATTTGCTCCTTTTATTGCTGAATAGCATTGCATCCAATGATCTCCAACTGCTCCCCAAATCACACACTAATAGCTCCACAACTATAACTCATAATAGCCTTCTGACATCCAGACCTAAAGACAGACCCCCCAAACTGCCTCCCAACTCTCATTCCAAACTATTCTCTAGCAATTACAAATATCACTCCTAAAACTCTCCTCCCAATAGCCCCCAGCTCTGTCTCTAAATACCCCTTAACTACCTTCCCTTGGTCCCAAAGCTGCAGCCCCAAACCAGACCTCCAAATCACTTTTCAATGACCACCATGCCCAAACCTGTCTTGAATTACATGCAACTGTTCTCAAAAAATGTTTTCCAATTTTTCCCAACCACAAACCCTAAAACTACACTCTCAGAATTCCCAACTATGACCTAAGCTTCCCTAAAATAGCCTCCAATGGTATCTGTAAATATCCCCATTTATCTCCCAACTACACCTCCAAACCACCATCCAGTGACTCCCAATCCCAATTCAATCTTCCCTTTGATGGCTCCAACTACACCCCAACACTTTCCAATAGTCCCCAATGATAGCCTCAAAATACCCTGATAACTCCCAAGCATGAACTTAAGTCCCTCCAACAACCCCCAAATATATCCCCAAGCCATTTATATTAGCTCCCTGTGACTGTTGTAACTAATGATCACTAACTCAGTACTTAAAAAATAAGAAATGTATTTTCTAACTCTTCTGGGGGCCAGAAAGCCAAAATCAAGGTGTCAGTAGGGCTGTGCTCCCTACAGAGATTTTAGGGGCAACTGTCTGTTGCCTCTTCCATCTTTTGGTGACTGCAAATATTCCTTGGCTTGTGGCTACATCACTCCAGTCTCTACTCCATGGTCACATTCACTTATCCTTTTCTGTGTCAAATGTACTGCTGTATTCCACTTATATGGACACTTTTGATATAATTAGGGTCCCCTGGGTAATTCAAGATAATCTCCCCTTCTCAAAGTCCTTCTTTAAGAACACCTGCAAAATCCTTTTTTCTTTTTTTTCTTTGTTGCCATCTAAGATATATCCACAGGTTCTAGGAATGAGGACATGCGTATCTTTTGACGGAAGGTGTTATTCAGCCTACAACAGTGCACAGCCTTTGATGCCCAAAGATACACATCCACCCCAAAGTGCAAAACACATGTATCTCCTTCCTCCCAAATCCCCCCAAAGTTTTAACTAATCACAGTATCAACTCAAGTTCAAAACCCTTACTTTAATATCAGTTCAAAAGTTCCAAATCTTATCATCTAAACCAGGTATGAGATTCTTGGTGCAAAGTTCCACTCCTTCTTTGGACCATGGAACTAGAAAACAAGTTATCTGTTCCCAAAATGTAATAGTAGGACAGGTATAGGATGACTTACAGACATTCCCATTCCAAAAGGGAGAAAATGAAAGAGAAAAAGGTGTCACTGGTTCCATGGAATTTTGAAATCCAGCAGGGCAAGTACCGTTGTTGGAAGGTCTGAGATTATCCACTGTGGCTTGAGGCTCCACCTCTGGGACCACATCTCTACCCTTGGGGTCATTCTCTGGAAGGGTAGCACCTGCTTGCAGCTGAGTAGTTTTCACCTGTGTCCTTCCAGTAAGATTTTGGGAGCCTAACATCTTTCCTTCATTTCATTCTGTCTCTTTCTTTCAAGCCAATCAGGTAGCACTTCCGGTGGCATATAACATTCTCAAAAAACTTGTCTCCCATGAAAGTTACAGGAATTCATACCATAAGACATTTTTTTGTGTGTGAATTATCCCCTCTCTATTGCCAGCTTCTGCTGAGATGGTTGAGAGGATCCAAGAGTCACACGTCTTATCTTTTTAATTACTAGCAAAAGTTGTTCAGTCAGTCACCCCTTGGCTTTCTCCCCATAGTTTCCTGACAGTGAATCTCCAAATTTTTGTGTCTTTTGCAACTGTACAGCCTGGGAATTTCCCAAATCCTGAGTTCATTTTGCTTAAAAGATCTTCCCCCCTCTTTCATTTCACATTTTACTATAAGTAGCAAGGAGAAACCAGGTTGCCCTTTCAACATTTTACTTGGAAATCTTCTCAGCTAAATATCCAAGTCCAACATTTACAAGCTCTGCTTTCCACACAACTTTAGGAAGCAATTTGACTAAATTTTCTGTTTCTATATATTATAAGGATCTTTTTTCCTTCAGTTTCCAACAACATGTTCCTCATTGCCTTCTGAACCCTCACTAGCAGCACCTTTAATGTTCATATTTCTACCAACATTCTACTCAAGATGATGATATATGTATTCTCAAAGATAATGTAGGCTTTCTCTACCACATGCCTCATTTCTTCTTGAGTCCTCTCCAGCAGTGTTTTTAACATTCATATTTCTACATTCAGATCAAAGCAACCTAGGCTTTTCCTATATGTGCCTCAAAACTCTTCCAGCATCTACCCAAAATTCAATTCCAAAGCTACTTCAACGTTTTTAGGTACTTGTTACAACATGCTATGGACTGAACAAATTCATATGTTGAAGTCCTAATCCCCACTGTGACCATATTTGGAAACAGTGCCATTAAGGAGGTAATTAATTGTAAACAAGGTCATAAGGGTGGGGCCCTAATCCAATAGGACCTGTGGCTTAATAAGAAAAGCAAGAGACACCAGGAGTGTATGTGCTCAAAGGGAAGGCCATGTGAGGACAAAGCAAGAGCAGCCACCTGCAAGTTGGGAAGACAGCTCTCATTAGAAACCAACCCACACTGCACCTTGATCTTAGACATCTAACCTCCAGAACTATGAGAAATAAATTTCTGTTGTAAAATATGCCCAATCTATGGTATTCTATCATGGCAGTTCAAGCCAACAAAGGCATAGTAACATCCCACACTCAGGTATCAAATCTATCTATATTAGTTTCCTGTGGCTGATGTAACTAATGACCACAAACTTGGTGGTTTAAAATATAAGAAATCTATTTTCTCACAGTTCTGGGAGTCAGAAGTTCAAAATCAGTTTCACTGGACCAAAATCAAAGGGTCAGCAGGGCTGTACTCTCTCTGGAGGCTCTGAGGGAGAATCTGTTTATTGCCTCTTCCAGTTTTAGGTGGCTTCTAGCATTCTTTCACTTGTGGCCACACCACTATCACTCCAATCTCTGCCTCCGTGGTCACATTGCCTTCTCCTTTTTTGTCAAATCTGCCTCTTCCTCCTTCTTACACACATATTTGTGGCTATAACTAGGTTCCATTTAGATAATTCAGGATAATCTCCCATCTTAAAATCCTTAATTTAATCACATCTGCAATTTTTACCACATAAGGTGACATTCCAAGTTCCAGAGATTAAGACATGGGCATCTTTTGGGAGGGGCATCCTATGTCAGTTGGTCTACCACAACATACTATCTATGATAGTTAACAGCTCTCCTCCTTAAACTACCTATAGAACAACCTGTCTCCATCCCAAATTCTGTCTCTAAACACTCACTATCTTCCTATAGTACCTCCAACTATGGGGGTAAACTACAGTCTACCTCAAACCATCCTCTGGCCCCCAAACTATTCAATATATTCCCAGTCTACCCTCCAATAGCCCCAATCTTCAAACTGTTCTCTAGCATTCCCCGTTCCTCCTAAAGAATTTGATGTTGTCCTTTGGTTGCCTGCAAACTATTCTGTGCTAGATCCCAACCTCCAAGCCACTCTGGACAACCACTCACATCCATTCCTAAATATTCCCACATTCACCATCCAATTTCCCTCTCTCCTTTTACCCTTTACCTCAACCCACAGTTGCCTCACTAGCTGCATGTAAGAGAGAATGACAGAAAGATAGAGAAACAGAGACAGACAGGACAGTGCTGGAAAAGCTGTGATGCTGTGAGCAAGAGATTAAGAGAAAGAGACTGGGGGACATGTAGGATATGTGATGGAGAAGCACTTGTCATGGAGATATTTGTGATGTGTGTATGAAACTGGTGTTTGTAAGACTGCGGTGTGTAACAGATAATCTGTGGGTTGGATATTGTAAACTTTTCTCCTAGTCTGCCGTGAGTCTTTTAACTTTGTTTGCAGCATCTTTCATCAGATTTTTAGCTTTATATTTTGATATAGTCAAACTGGAGAGATGGTGGATCATAGTAATAAAGAGTGTTTGGGTTCCCATCCCAGGTTTTATAAACTGGGGTGACCTAGGAGAAATGACTTAAATTTGCTGTACCTTGGTTTCCTGACCAATAGGTAGGGATAATAAAATAATTCTCTTCAGAGGTCTTTTGTGAGAATTAAAATGAATTAATGCAGATAAAGTGCCAAGAATGACCAATAAATTTTGCTTATCGTTACTTTTTCTTATACTTTTTGTATTTTATTTAAGAAGGCCTTCTTTTTTGACAAAGTCTTAAATATATCATCCCCAAATGTCTTGTTCTGATCTTTTCTATAGGTTTTTTCTTTTAGGTCTTTAACCAGTTTGGAATTTTTCTGAATTATATAAATCAGGAAATTAGTCTCTTCCCACAAAAGATAGTTGTTTCTCTACAAATCATCTTAATAAACAACCTGTCTCCCTCCCAGTGACTTGAAATATCATTTTTTATCATATACTAAATCCCACAAATACCCAAGTCAATTTTTGGATTCTTTTCCCTATATCATTGATACCATTTTCTTTTCCTAGTCCCATATCACAATATATTAATTATTCTAGCCTTGTAATATATTTTGAATTTGATAAGATGGTGCCTTTCTCTTTCTTAAAAGATTTATTTATTTATGCATACAAGCTGGGGTACAGGCCAGAGGCATGGGGCGGTGAGAGGGTTCACCAGAGACAGAGTGGGGAGCAGAACAGGCAGATCGACGGAAGTACACTGCTGAGCGGAGCAGCAGGCAAGGCAGGAGAGATCTGCCACTAGGCAGATCTGCTCCCCACTCTGTCTCTGGTGAATCCTCTCACCACCCCCCTCCACACCTCTGTACTACACCCCAGCTCTTGTATGCATAAATAAATCTTTTTAAAAAATATTTATTTTCATTTATTTATGCATACAAGAACTGGACTGTAGGCCAGAAGTGCAGGTGGGGGTGTGTGTGAGAGGATTCCCCAGAGAGAGTGGGGAGCAGAACAAGTGGATTGACTGAAATGCACTGCTGAGGGGAGCAGCGGGCAAGACAGGAGAGGTCTTTTGCGCCATGCGGGTCAGCTCCCTGGAGGGGGATCAAACTCAGGCCACAGTGGCTGGTGATAGCTTGATAGCACTGAGACTTTAACCTCCGCACCAGCAGGGAGGCCCTCTCTTTCTTCTTTTATATAATTAGATATTCTTACATATTAAGTCATTATAGGAATTTTAACATCAGATCTACAAGTTCTATTTTTGAATATTTTTATCTGTAATGTAGCGATTGTTTAAAGATTAATTTAGGGAAGAACTGTCATCTTCATTATGTGGATAATGGTTTTGTGTGAGGTGTAGGGATGTGCATATTTACCAAGCCAACTTGGGAAATAAGGGGGGCGGGCAATATAGGAAGTGGTGAGACAAATGGCAACTTAGTGAAGTCTCTGGAGATTCAGGTCCAACTGATGAGCAGGGTTTGGGGGTGTTGGGAAGGGGGAAGGGAAGACTATAGGCTCGGATGTGTTGTGAGCTTACTGTGCACTTGAAGGAATGGGTGAGACTTCCACTGTCTGCCAGCCGGCTTGCATGGGGCATACAGAAATGTTCAATAAATGTTAAATCAATGTACAAATGAGCCCATCAATTAATTTTTGGAAAACTTATTGTACGCCAAACAGCCTGCTAATACTTGTCATAAATTATCCGTAACCCTCATAACAACCCTGGCAGACAGGTATCATGACACCATTTGACAGGCCAGAAAAGTTGAGGCTCAGAGAGGGGATGTCCTTTGCCCACATCCAAAGCCAAATCTTTGTGATTCCAGAAGTCATTCATCCAAGGGAGCAGATCTAATACCCATCGGTGTACTCATTCATCCATGAAGGATGTATTAAGCACCTATTAACTACCACAACGACCTAGAACAACAACCGCTTCGGATGACAGAGTAAGCGAGGCGTTCCCAAGAAGACCAGCTAGCTGGGCGGCTGTACTATGGGTACCAAAAGGGCGGAGTTTCTGGTGCCCACTTCCAGAGATAGTACCTGCCTAGGCCTCAGGGTTATGGCTTTGGCTGAAGAGACACGGTTTAATTGAGGTTGGAGCGGTCTAGAGTGCAGATATCATGAGTCCTAGCCGAGAGGTGGCGTGGTTCCTCAGCTTGAAGCATGGCCTAGAGTTCCTAGGCGCTCCGACTGGCCATTGGTGCGCAGGCGCAAGGAACGCAAGGAGCGCCTTAATATCTTGCGGAGGAATAATTTGAAAAGAGAGGGCGTGGATCAATCAAATTACCTCTCGCTGATTTGCTCCATTCTCTGAAGGCGTGGCCTAGGTCTCCCCTCCTCGGAAAGTGGGCGGACCGAATCCAGGTTTCCCTCCGTGTCGGAGGTGTGGCTTAGGGCTGGGCCTCAAACCACCTCTCGACCATTGGTCGCTTCACTCGGAGGGCGTGGCCCGGAGAGCCGTCCATC
>PVIJ01016068.1:0-34044 GCA_004024925.1 Scalopus aquaticus
TGGTATTAGAGTAATATTTGCTTCATAGAATGTGTTTGGTAGTACTCCTTCCTTCTCGATTTTTTGAAAGAGTTTGTGTAATATAGGGACTATTTCGTTTTTGAATGTTTGGTAGAATTCATTTGTGAAACCATCTGGTCCTGGGCTTTTGTTTTTGGGGAGGCTTTTAATTACTGTTTCAATTTCACTACTTGTGATTTGTCTGTTTAGGTGTTCTATATCTTCTTTATCTAGTTTTGGGTGATTGTATAATTTCAGAAATTTGTCCATGTCGTCTAGGTTGTTATACTTGTTTCTGTATAGCTGTTTATAGACCTTTTGGGGCTTTCTGGTGGCGCTTGCCTCAGAACCTGGGCATTTGTTCCTTGTCTGCCTCACTTTCAAGCTCTGTTTACAAAAAAAAAAAAAAAAAAAAAAAAAAAAACAGCCCAAAACAAAACACATTATATTGCTATAGATCCTAGTCAGTCAAAACAAGAAAACTTTCTTTGAGTCTAAACAGAATGTAAAAAATCACCAGTATTTTTTGAAACAAAACTTACAAAATCAGGTTCATCTCCAGCAGTCTATTTTGTCCTTTATAGGAAATTTTTGCTGTCAGAAGTTCCACCTGTTGGAATCAGTTGAGGTCTTTTTCTTGAAACAATTTTTTTTCCATTGCAGTATTTTTAAGTGACAATGTTTTTCTTTCAATTTTACTTTACTAAGCAAACCAAATAGGACAAATTTATTTAATGCCTTTCCCAGGAGGAAAGGGACAAATTTTGTGGAGTGTCTCAGGAGCTCTTCTGAGCTTCCACAAAATTTCCTTTGATTAACCAAATAACAAGACTATCAATTTTTGACTTTAACTTAGATTTTTGGGAAGCTTTGTCATAAATATCAGAAAACAGCTATGATAGCTCCGACTCAACTCAGTAGTACCATGCTGACAATCAAACCATAATCTTGTTTTTATCTCATAATTGTACTCCCCCTTTTAATTTTACCCAAAACCTGAAATTTTAAAACTCCTATCTTTCTGACACTTAAAAGACATTATGTATCCAGTATCAATAACCCAGACAATGATAAAATTATACCCAATACAACCTTATAAGTACCTGTTTTAAAACAATACATCAGATCACAAAATAGTTACTATTTAAAATACCAAAAATTACCTCAGAGCATGTTTTTTTAAAACACTTGTACCAGTTGCTATTTCATTATTTGTGTTGTTGTTTGTTTTAGGGGTTAAGGCAACCCCATAATCATCACAGATTCCCTTTTTGAAATTTTTTGGAGCATGCAGTCAAAAATTATAGATTTACTCTGAGCCCCTCCTATTATGTTTGGTGACGCAACAGGGGAAGGGAACACACAATTGCGCTTGTCTGGCCACATCTCTGGCGAGACTACTGGTGTGTCTTTGATGCCAGGAAAATGAGGCTTTTTAAATTAACAAAGGCAGCGCCCCAATTGCTTACCGGTTACTATATTGGTTTTGCACCTGCGCACACAATTATAAAACTACTCAGGTTTAGGGAACAACAACATTTGGATTTATTTAAAAAACAGGGAAAGGCAAAAAATTACTAAAATTAACATAGAAAAAACAGAAAACTACTAAGGTTAACCAAGGCTGTTTACTTAAAACAATGTCCAGTCCTTTAAGTTCCAAAAAAGTAACAAAGGTGGCGTCTTCCCACCACTGCAGAGGTGGAGCTTCTCTTCCAGACAATAGGCCACGATTCCAAAATGGCGTCTTCTTTCTTATGTTGATGGGGTTTTCCCACCATGGCTTCTCTTTTCCAACACACACTGATCAGACTGTAGGCCAGGTTCCAACTGACGAGGACGACACAGAACGCAACTGAAAATACTCCTAAGACTGTATTACAAACAGCAACTACAGCAGCCAGATGGCCCATCAGACTGCACTCAAGAATTTTGGAAGGCGCCCACTTTGGGTGTCTGCCTTCTTCTTTAGGCTACAACAAAGACAAGACTGGGAACAGTTTCTGTCACTCGGCCACTTCAAAGCCTCCAAAATCCCTGGCCCTAAATCTTTATTCCCACATTGTGGTGGGTTACCGAGTCTTGCGTCTCTCCTGAGCTTAACAACTGTTCCTTTTAGTTTGACATAATGGTGTCTCCCTTTCTTCTAGTTCTACATAATGGCATCTGTCTGTCTTCTTCCTGAGTCCCCCTTTTTAAATATTTCCTTGTAGACCCCGCCCCGACCGCAAAACTTGCTCTTTGTCGTGCAGTTTACTTGGGCTTACCTGGGGTTTCAGATTACCTGGCTGCAATTTACCTTTAACAGTAAATAAACCCCTGTAGGGGGCACTACATTTTTACCGGACTTTGACTCAGCCTGGTCACATCTTAGCGAAGATGAGCCTGCATAAACCCCGGGCCAGGCTGTTCCACGAGTGAGTCAGTGACTATTATGCTGTATGATGTCACCTACAGAACCACAGTTTCAATCCCACTCAGTCTCGATAGGTGCAGCCGTGGAGAACTCACACATGCACACACCACTGAAAAACAGTCATTCAGAGGTTATCACGTTCTTTCCCAAGGAAATTCTTAACTGGTGGCAAAACTGGGGACTGACCATAACTAGTCCCCAAACTGGGATCTGACTGGTCCTAAAACTGGGCTCTGGGAGTTGATCAGGTTCCCCTTCCATTGGTTGGGACGGGACTGGCTGGCACCCAGGGGTCTTACGGTGTCTGAAGATGTGTCTGGTATTTCTGTCCACCTTTCCCCAGAGTCTGGTTGGGGTGCGGCAGTAGTGGCCGGCAGACCCCCACCCTAGGAAGGAGGACCCATCAAACAGAGATGGGAGGCACCACCTCATTCTCTTCAGGGAGAGTCCTCAGCCACAGCCCTGACTCCAGGCCAGTGGCTCAACAGGCCAGCGCAGCCAGTTTCCAGTCAAGGAACCAAATGTTGAAGCTGAAATTCAGTCTGGAAACCGAAAGGCACTCAGAGAGGAGGTAGGAAGGTGTTTATTATTATTATTATTTTTAAAGATTTATTTATTTATACATACAAGCTGGGGTACAGGCCAGAGGGGTGGGATGGCGAGAGGGTTCACCAGAGACAGAGCGGGGAGCAGAACAGGCAGATCAGAAATAACACTGCTGAGGGGAGCAGTGGGCGAGGCAGGAGAAGTCTGCCGCACCATGTGGGATTCTCCCTGGCCAGGCATCGAACTCTCGTCGCGAGCTGCTGACAGCTCCACAGCGCAGCGCTCAACCGCTGCGCCACCAGGGAGGCCCAGGAAGGTGTTTATTAATGCCAGCAGGCTCAGAGAAAATCCTTCTCCGAAATCTGAGCCCTGAGAAATTTGGTCACAAGGTATTTATTGTCTTAGTAGGAGTACATTTGCAACTTAAAGCAAACAGGAAGTATGTGAGTAAGTCTTCTAAGTGGTTATCTGAAAAAGCAGATTCAGGAGGCCTTAGAAGCCTTATCACCTATTCCCTGAACTTTTTTAGTCTATTTTGAAGCATTGTCTCAGCATAATTTCAGCTAATTAACAGGTTAGCCTTATGGCTCCCACTCCACTATGGAATATCAAGTGAGTTCAAGTTTAAAAAAAAAAAAGTTCAAGCAGAGCAATATCTAAAAGACTGCAAGTTACAAATAAGGAATTCAGTTTGTGGGTGTTTTGAATTGTTTTTGTATAGTTTGTTTTGTTTTTAAAATAAATATATCAAAGCATGTTTATCTAGAGAGGAGAAAAGAAAGTAGAGATAAAAGTTATAGTAGAGAAACTATTACTTAAAGTGATAGGAATAGAACACAAGATGTGATATCTGAACTCAAACGTGAAGACTATAAAAAGCATAAAGACCTGTATGAAGATCTTCAAGGCAGCAGGCCATCACTATCAAATCAGCAGTTAAAATACTCGCTTGACCTTTTGTTTGGGACTATGGTGACGGTTCACACATGATATGGTGGCAGAACTATGGGGACTACAATGATGTAAGAAAAAAATAATAAAAGAATAAACTAAAAAAAAAAAAAAAACACAACAAAAAACCTTTCTTGGCCTGCAATTAAGAGTTAACTAAATGTCTCTGAGGTTGCATCCAGTGGGGACCTAAGACCTCCCAAGGCAAGACCCTTAAGTTACATAGTTACATTGAGACAAAGCCTCAATATAGACTGAAAGTTTCAGGGAGTAACTGATAAACATTCTCGAGGCCACATACCTGGTTTACACCCAGATAACCAATGGCCACATACCTGCTTTACACCCAGATAACCGTTTAGGAATCATCTGCTTCGTATTCCCTTCTTGCTTCAAAGTGAAAATGTTCCTGCTTAGGCAATAAATATTCTGTTATGTAATTGCTGAGGGCTCAGACTTTGGAGAAAGATCTCCTCTGGGCTTGCTGGTGTAAATCAAAATCTTCCCTCCTTCTGTCTGAGTGCTTCCTGGTTCCATAACAGAATTCTGCCGTAACATTATCACAACCCCAAATTGAGTGCAGACTCAGGCCCTTATAGATCCAGGTACTAAGGTCTTTCATAGGCCACATGAGGTATGTGTGCAGAAATAATTTCCCCACATTCGGGTGGCTCTGGATTTTCTATATACTCTCAAGAGTCCCTCTGATCTTCACATTCATTCATTAGGTTCTTTTCAAACTTCCTTTTCTCTAATTGCTGTTTTGTGCCATTTTGTTATGCCTTTGTCTCTAAAATGTCACAGTACTTTATCTTTCTTTTTATGAAACCTAAAAAAATTCTCTTAGTTTTCAACAAGAAAGCACATAGTTTCTGCATCAAATTACTCTCCCCACAATAAAAATTACATCTTTCTTTCCTCAATCCTTCCTCAATAGCAAAGGTTAACCAGTTTATACCTTAGATATACTTGCTTAAGTCATTGGGTGTGGCAAAATTTATTGCTGTGATCATTCTTACCCAGGTAATAAAGACAGTTGCATGACTAGGTTTGAAATATTAGATAAAATTAAACTTTAATTTAATTAACAGTGAAAAAACAAGGACATACACATGCTTGAAATACATGAGCTGATTTCAAAATAGTTCAGTCATCCAAGTTGTGGTAAGTGACTACATGTATAGGCATGTGCTCATTTGTATGGATTATTTTTAGCATATTGAGTTTACAGGATTAAATGGATAATTAGATTCATACATATTTGGAGTTTTGTGACAGGAGGACAATAACACCAACAAGTTTCATTTACTAGTGTGAGAATACTTAACATTATTAACCATGCCACCTAAATAAGAAAAGAGAAGTAAAGTCAGGAGGGACTAATGGATTAAGCCATTGAGAACCCAAGTAACACTGACACATGGAGAATAAGAGTAACTATGTATTAAGTATCCACTTTATACCTTCACTTTCTACTGAATAGTGAGCTCTGTATACCAGCTACTGCCATTCTTAAAGGACAAGTGCTTCAGTCAGTCAGATTTAATGAAAAGTATCAAAAAAGAACATACAAATGATTTAAAATATGAAAATTTATTTCTCACATGGAGTAATTCTGAAATTGGGCAATAAGATAGTCCAATGCAAGCTCATTCTTTATTTTTCAGCCATCTAAGCCATATAACATTGTCATAGGTGTTACTTGAGTTCCATCCTTCATACACATTTGAGTCAGCAACAAAAACAAAACCAAGAAGTACACAATTTCCTTTCAAGGTCACATCTCTTGAGTCCTATAGAGTAACTAAGCTTAAAATACCATCCATAATTTAGACAATGCAGTATGGGAGGCTAGTATTTCTAATATTTGCACACCCCTTTCCTATAACAACACGTTACAAAGGAGGAATCTATACCTAAGAAAGAAGGTGTAATTTATAAGAAGGGAAATTATCTTTCTGCATCTAAGACATTTATCTTCAGAATGAAGAGTCAGGGGAAAAAATCAATTTGTATCTTATTAGGGGGAGAGTTATGATCATCATGGTGCCTAAAGCAATTGTTTATCAGTGAGTGACATAGGAACTTCATAATCATTTAGTTCTTTTATGGTTATGGGGCCTGATATGGAAGGCCAAAGTCTGAAAAGAGGCCTTATGTCAGTATCAAATGAATTATTGGAAAAAGTGAAAATGCAATTTTTATTTGTCATGTTAATGAAAGATACATCTCTAGCCTCAAAATCCAAGAATATACCCACAGTATTGGGTATTTCACTTAGAGGAAGACGTGTTTCAGGGGAGGTGAGAGCCCAACACTCCCCATCATATAGTCTGATGGCCCAGAAACCATTCTGTGGGGACATTGTGACCCGCCCCTTTCTTGGAACATCATCCCTGCAAATTCCCAGATCCCAAGCATGTGTATCTCCAACATCCACCACCCAGTAGCATTTCAATGTGTTAGTTTTCAGCTGACCGAGCACACAGAGAAGTGAGTCAAATCTCTGTGCTGAGCTGGGAAGGTCTTGACTTCTTTCTTGACAGGTTACTTTTCTTCCCTTTTCAGAGATGAAGAGGAGAGGATGGGCAGAGGCTTCATCTAAGATCACGTTTACTGCAAAAACATATGTGCAATCATGTTCCTGAAAGGATCTCAGTAGTCCCATACCAGACAGTCCCCATTCTGAAAGGGCCCCTCTGGAATGAATAGATCCACCTCACCTTCACCCATCATTCTTTGAGACTATCCCCTAAAGGCAGGGTCTCTACTGTATCATCATGTCCTTACCAGGTTTGAATTCTTCTTTCTCCTGATCTGCAAAGAATGAATGAACTTGAGAAACCACAGTCTGAAAAATAAATTTCTCCCCACAATACTATGAGTAGAAATATTTTAGGATTATTCTATAATAATGGCAACAAAGGAAATACTCTTGAACATCTATTTACAATTTACTATTATTTTTTCTGACTTGATTACCTGATCCATTTTTATGATCTTCTCATATAACAATCTCATAGAATAAATATCTATAAAATATTTAGGATGCTTGAGAGGATATAAAAAAATGTGGTAAGACTGACCAAATAAAACTATAGTTTCTTCAGATTTTAGTAGATGATAACCAAAGCACAATGTGAAATACTATTAAAAATAATAAAGCTACTGGAATTTAATGTTTCATACTTTTTTTTGTTAAAATATTGAGGGATTTATTGAGTTTTTGGAATATACACTTTGGATATTCTTTGATTTTTTTCAACATATTGTTTTGCACACAGTAGGTATTTAGAAAATTTGAACTGGTGGGGACTAAACTAACTGAAATCCATCAGAAGGAAAAAAAAAACAAAATGTGGACTACAAAAAGAAACAAAACAAAAAAAATGAAAAAAAAAAACACTAGAAATCATACTGCAGGGTAAGGGAAGGAAAAGAAAGGTAGGGAGCAAAGTGTGGAAAGGCACCAATGGGCTACGGGGAGGATTACAGGTGTCTTTGTGGGCTGTTGTGGTGTGAAGAGATATGAAAAGGTGTGAACCAATGACCCTCAATCATATTTGGTTTTGTAAATCAATGCTATCTTAATAAAAACAATACTAATAAAATAAAATACTTGATAAAAGGATTTTCTATATCAGAGTCCATATCATTTACCAGGATAAAATGAAATACTCCCACCTGCAAAAGAGCCTAAACAGGCAGTTTGTTTTCCCTTCCATTTTTCCCTGTCTATGTACAATTTCTTGATCTGACTACCTTAACTTCGTGTTTCTATTCTTATTGCTCCATTTTCCTTCATTCAAACATGACAACAATTATGATAAGATGTGATTGATTGGTTGATTGCTCGATTGCTGTGTCAAGTGAGCACAGTGGATGGAAGGGAGGTGAAAAAAATGCAATTTCCTAGTTCACTCTAGTATACAAATCAACCAAAATGAGAATAGCAATGCAACAGTAGTAGCAAGAACAAGAATCCTATAAGTCAACAACACCAACCACTAAGGGGAAGGAAGAAGTGGGTAGAATCAGTATAATGAAATGTCAGAGAACAGAAGCAGCTCATTGAGGACCTAAAACGGAGGGTTTCAAGTGAAACCCCTTCAAGGGCCACTCCTCGTTAGTATAGTGGTAAGTATCCCCGCCAGTCAAATGAAGCCCTTTCTGGTAATCACTAACCAAAAAATCAGAGTAGACACCCACAAATGAATAGAATTGAGGACATTGCTAGAAATGCTAAGGGAAATCACCCAGAAAGAGTAGAGACAAACAAAAGGAAAAGAAACAACAGAAAAATAAAACAATCAAAAATCAAAAAAAAATGACTTAAAAATAAGCAGGTGTTCTCTGTTTGCTAGATTTCCATAAGTCTAGCTTTCACATTAATAATCACTCTAAATGTGGATTACCTAAATTCACCAATAAAAACACATAGGTTAACAATGTGGGTGAAAAATATTCTAATCATCAATACTTTGTTTTTAAAAGACCCATTTAAGGGGCCTCCCTGGTGGTGCAGCGGTTAAGTGCTGGGCTGTGGAGCTGTCAGCAGTAGCAATGCAAGTTCGATACCCGGCCCAGGGAGATTCCCACATGGCGCAGCAGACCTCTCCTGCCTTGCCAGCTGCTCCCCTCAGCAGTGTATTTCCGTCTGTCTGCCTGTTCTGCTCCCCACTCTGTCTCTGGTGAGCCCCCTTGCCGCCCCATGCCTCTGGCCTGTACCTCAGCTTGTATGCATAAATAAATAAATCTTAAAAAAAAAAGACCCATTTAAAACCTAACAATGAAAACAAACTAAAAATAACAGGTTATAGTAAGGTCATATTGCTAATAACTGAAAGAATAAATTAGGAACTGTTATTCATATACCTGATAAGTTAGATTTTCTTTTTTTTTTTTTTTTAATTTATTTTTTATTTATACATACAAGCTGGGGTACAAGCCAGAGCTGTGGGGCGGCGAGAGGGTTCACCAGAGACAGATCGGGTAGCAGAACAGGCAGATCAGAAATACACTGCTGAGGGGAGCAGCGGGCGAGGCAGGAGAGGTCTGCCGCACCATGTGGGATTCTCCCCGGCCGGGCATCGAACTCGCGTCGCTGCTGCCGACTGCTCCATAGCGCAGCGCTTAACCGCTGCGCCACCGGGGAGGCCTGATAAGTTAGATTTTCAATGAATAAAAGTAATCAGGGACAAAGATGGACCACTATAAATGATCAAGGGAACAATTTCTCAAGAAGATAAAACTCTCATTAATAATTATGCTCCAAATACAGGAGCACCTAGCTAGGTAGAACAACTATTAACAGACTTAAAACATAGTATCAACAAAAATTCAATTATTGTCAGAGACTTCAACACACTACTGAATAGATTATCAGAAAGGAATAGATCATCCCAACAGAAAATAAAGAAATATTTTTAAATGGTTTTAAATGGTTTTAAATGAAGTATAGATTTGCTGGATAGATTGCTCATATAGATTTGCTGGATATTTAGTTTTCTATCCTAAAAGAAATGAATATTTTTTTCCTCAAGTGCACATGGAACATTTCCAAGAATAAATCATATAGTGGGACATATTTTGACATATATATTTGACACATATTTCAGAAAATATATGAACGTGGAAATTATATCAAGCATATTCACCTACCACTATGGTATACAGTTAGAAATTATCTATAAAAGAAATTCTGGAATAAACCAAAATATGTGGAGACTAAACAAAATGCTTCTGAACAACATTTGGGTCAATGAAGAAATCAAAGAAGAGCTTAAAAAAAATCTAGAGAGTAATGAAAATGAAGAGGCAAGATACCAGAACCTATGAAATGTAAAAGCAGTACTATGTAGTAGATACATAGCAATATATACTATGTGTGCATACTATAGCACATGAAAAAAGATCTGAATTTAGCAATCTAATATTGCAGTTGAAGAAACTAGAAAAAGAACAATGAAAGCAGTAGCTCTTCAGCCTGCCTGTGTTTATGCAGGCATTTCTTTTCATTAAACATTGACTTTGAAACAGGCAGCTCTCATCCCAAGACTGCCCATCTACATTTACAGAGGTCTCTCTCTCTCTCCTTTTTCCTTTTCCTAATAAATCTGTCCTTTTAAAAATGTTAAAAAAGAACAACAAAGTCACTCAGAAACCATAGAAGTGAAGAAATAATAAAAAAAAGAGCAGAAATGAACGAAATAGGAAATAAAATACAAAAAGACAATTCAAAAAAAATGGGTGAAACCATGAGATGTTTCTTAGCAAAAAAGTTATCAAAATTAACAAGACATTAGGTATGCTTATGCAGAAAAGAATAATGAAAACCCAAATTAATAGAATCATAAATGAAAGGCAAAATTGCAAGATACTGAATTAATACACGGGATCATAAGAACACACTATAAAATTCTCCATGCAAACAAATGAGACAACATAGAAGAAATGAAGAAATTCTGATACTCATACAACCTCCCAAGACTGAAACAGGATGAAATAGATAGCTTAAACCATTCAATCACAAGTGCTGAAATTGAAAGTAATAAAATTCTCCCCAAGGAAAAAAGTCCAGACCAGAAAGTTTCTCCAGTGAATTCTACCACACCTATAAAAAAGGTCAGACACCTATTCTGCTCACATTTGAAAAAGAAATTGAAGGACTTCCTTGGTGGCAAATGACGTGTCAGTGCTATCACTACTATGGTCTCAGTTTGATCTCTGGCCAGGGAGCTAATACATGTATGGTGCAGCATACTGCTCCTCTCTTTCCCACTGCTCCTCTCAGCATTGTATTTCAGTAGATCTGCCTGTTCTGCTCCTCACTCTGTCTCTGAAGAATCCTCTCACTTACCACTCCCTGCACCTCTGGCCTACACCTCAATTCTTCTATGCCTAAATAAATAAATAGATAAATAAATATATCTTTTAAAAAATTGAAGAGGGAAGAAAACTCTTTAATATATTCTATGGGGTCAACATTACCATGATTCAAAAAAAAAAAAAAAAGACCAATATCTCTGATGAATATAAATGCAAAAACCTCAACAAAATTTTAGCAAACTGAATACAGCATCATATGAGAATATTGTCCACTAAGATCAAGTAGGTTTTATCCAACCGTTACAAGACTTGTTCAACATATGTAAATCAATCAGTATCATCAGCTCAATAAAAAGGGAGGGGAAAAATCACACTATCATCTTAATAGATGCCAAAAATGCATTTGGCAAAATACAGCATTCATTTATTATAAAAATCTCCAAAACATGGAAATAAATGGAACCTTCTTTTAATACTATAAGCTGTATATGACAAACCCATATCTACTATCATGCTCTATGGTGAAAAGCTGAAATCATTTCCACTAATATCAGGAACAAGACAGGGATGTCCACTATCACCACTGTCATTCAACTTTGTTTTGGAAGTCCTAGCTGAGGCAATAGAGAAAAAAAAAAGACATAAAAGGAATTTACATAGTGAAACTGTCACTATACTTAGAGAAACCAGATGATTCTACAAAAAACTTCTAGAAATAATAAATGAATGCAATAATATGGTAGGACACAAAGCCAATACATAACAGTCAGTGGTATTTCAATATGTTAACAATATATCAAAAGAAAGGGAAATATGCAATACAATTCCATTGACAATCACACCAAAAAGAATGAAATACCTGGGTATGAACTTGATGAAGGTGGTGAAAGATCTGTACAATAAAAACTATAAAACTCTATTAAAGAGGGCCTCCCCGGTGGTGCAGCGGTTAAGTGCTGCGCTGTGGAGCTGTCGGTAGCAGCAACGCTAGTTCGACGCCCAGCCGGGGAGAATCTCACATAGCGAGGCAGACCTCTGCTGCCTTGCCCGCTGCTCCCCTCAGCAGTGTATTTCTGATCTGCCTGTTCTGCTACCTGCTCCGTCTCTGGTGAACCCTCTTGCCGCCCCACGCCTCTGGGCTGTACCCCAACTTGTATGTATAAATAAAAAATAAATCTTTTAAAAAAAACTCTATTAAAGAAATTAAGACAAGGTGTGGAAAAATAACCCTGGCCTATTGGTAGGAAGAATTAACATCAATAAAATGGCCATATTACCCAAAGCAATTTACAGATTTAATCCAATGCCTATTAAAATAATAATCACCTTTTTAAAGGAAATAGTATCAACAATATCAAATGTATATGGAGCCACAAAAGGCCCTAATTAGCTAGAACAGTCTTGAGAGAAATGAAGAAAGGTGGAGGTATTGAACTGACTACAAACAGTATTGCACAGCAACAGTACAGCACTGAAACAAAAACAGAAACTCAGATCAGTGGAACAGAATTGAAATCCCATAAATAAATCTACATAAATATGGACAGTTAATCTTCAATAAAGGAATTATGACCATATAATGGAGAAAATATAGCCTTTTAAGTTATTGGGTCTGGGAAACATGGATCGCCACATACAGGGGAAAAAAAAAAGTAAGACTCACATTTAACACTATACACAAAAGTTAATTCAAAATTCATTAAGAATTGGACATAAACAAAACTGTAAAGTATTTGAAAGCAAAGAGGGGGCACACTATAACACTATAAGATGTCTATCACAAAGATGTGGAAAAAAAGTGATCATAAACAGTGGGAATATATGAAACTTAAAAGCTTTTGTACCTCAAAGAGAAACATAACGAAAACATAAAGGAGATCTACAGAATGGGAAAATATATTAGTATACCAGACATCTCACCAAGGGTTAAACTCCAAAAATTACAAAGTACTTACACAATCCAACAGCACAGAAATAAACAATCCAAATAAAAAATGTGCAGAGGGCCTCAGTAGACACTTTTCTAAAGAAGACATTCAGAGGCCTAAAGACATATGAACAAATGTTCAGCATAACTTACTATGAGAGAAATGCAAATTAAAACCACATTGAGATAACATCTCATGCAGGTAAGAATGGCCCTTGTAAAAAAGAACCGAATTAAGAAATATTGATGAGATTGTGTTGAAAACCAAACTCTCATCCATTGTTGGTGGGAATACACTCTGGTACAGCCCATGTGGAATTCTGGGGCTAGATATTTGTCAAGAAAATAAAAATGGAGATTTTGACCCAGCAATAACACTATTAGGTATTTATCCAAATAACATGAAAAATTTAATATGAAAAGATCTATCTGTACCTATGCACATATCAGCACTGTTTACAATTGCTAAATCATGGATCCAACGCAAGTACCATTAATAAAATAAATGCTAGAGAAACTATGAAGTCATATTTAATGGAGTACTATACAGCTGTGAAGAAAAAAATGAAATGGTGCCATTTGATGCAAAAATAGATGGTGCTCAAGATAAATATGTTGAGTGAAAATTTCAAAAATTGAAAGATTTTGAGGGCCTCCCCGATGGCGCAGCGGTTGAGCGCTGCGCTGTGGAGCTGTCGGCAGCGGTGACACGAGTTCGACACCCAGCCGGGGAGAATCCCACATGGTGGGGCAGACCTCTCCTGCCTCACCCGCTGCTCCCCTCAGCAGTGTACTTCTGATCTGCCTGTTCTGCTCCCCACTCTGTCGCTGGTGAACCCTCTCGCCGCCCCACGCCTCTGGCCTGTACCCCAGCTTGTATGTATAAATAAAAAAAAATAAAATAAAATTAAAAAATAATAATAAAAAAAAGAAAGATTTTGAATGGTTTCACACATCTGCATAATATAAATACCTCCCCAAGCTATATGAAAGTAACAGAATTAAATTTGAAATCAGCAAAAGAAGATAAGGTTACCAGAGGTAATAGAGAAATGAGTGGAGGGGATGGTGGAAGAAA
This sequence comes from Scalopus aquaticus, assembly GCA_004024925.1. Lineage (NCBI taxonomy): Eukaryota > Metazoa > Chordata > Mammalia > Eulipotyphla > Talpidae > Scalopus > Scalopus aquaticus. The sequence continues at coordinate 13,747 of PVIJ01016068.1, forward strand.
GCAGATGATTATGTGCATGGGTAGTTGGTGGAGGAAAAAAAATAAGTAAAAAACTAATTTATTTTCTCAAATGACTGAATAAGAGAATGTTGAAGAAATATCAGAGAAGTGGCAAATTAGAAATAGAACAATATGAAAATTTGTAATGAACGACAAAAGACTGTGATAACCAAGTTAATCCTGAGAAAGAAGACCATAAGTGGAAGCATGACAGTCACTGACTTCAAACAAACTATACTACAAAGTATAGTAACCTAAACAGTATAGAACTTGATTAAAAACACATATATGTATAGATCATGGAAAATATTTGAAAGTCCAGAAGTTCACAAATATATGGGAAATTTACTTACAACAAAGGACCTAAGAACATATAATGGAACAAGGAACATCTCTTCTGCAAATGGTTTGGAAATGGACAATCACATGCAAATGAATGAATCTAGACCACTATCTTATATATACACAAAATTAATTCAAAATGAATTCAAGACTTGAAAATAAGACCCGAAACAATAGTAAACACAGACAAAAACAGACAATAAACTTAGAAATGTTGGCCTCCTGATGGCATCAATTCTAATAGTAAGTGAAACAAAAGCAAAACTAAACAAATGAGACTAGATCTCTTTTAGTTTGCTAAGAAAACTAAAAAGCCTCTCCAAAAGTGAAAAAGCATTCTATTGGCTGGGAGAAGATATTCATAACCCCTCTCCCATCACTCTCTCTCTCACTCACACACACACACACACACACACACACACACACACTCATGCCAGTGTCAGAAAAGCTCAAATATGTCCTAAATAATGTTCTCATGAAAATGATAAGGATGGGAATGAGAAGAAAAAAACAAATTTACTGGTTTAGTCAGTTAACAAGGAATATTTGTTTTTGTGGTTAATTTTGTTGATTTTTTTTATAATGTTCTAATAATAATGTTTTTATGATGTTTATATAATGTTTTATAATGTTTTTATAATGTTTTATAATGTTTTTATAATGTTTTTATAATGTTCTAATTCTTTTACTCATATATTCTCTTGCCACATTTATAACTACTGTCTCTATGCATGCATATACATGTGTTTTCACCAATTATATATATATAATATATATTATATATTATATATTATATATTATATATTATATATTATATATTATATATTATATATAGTATATAAAATATATATCATATGATCCATATAATATATAATATATAATATATAATATATAATATATAATATATAATATATAATATATAATATATAATATATGTTATATATTATATAGTATATTATATAATATATATTATATATTGTATTATATATAAAATATATAATATATATTATAATATATAATATATTATATATTCACATATACACATTTTTTGCAAGTATATAATACATTCATAAAAGGTAACTTTCATATTTTATTGATATTGAAAATTGAATTAAAATTTCAAAAAATCTCCAAGACTCAAGGTATACCTATGCAAAAGATCAATACATTGTCAGGAGTTTAGCTAAACTGCTCTATGAAATTGTTGTCTTGGTATCAATTTTTTATGGCCCAGGAACCTGCAGGAACTTCCAACTGAAGCAGATCATCTATGCAATAGTCTGCAGAGTCACAAACAAATGAAGTTTCTTAAGATGACTTTTCCAAAAACTTTTGTGAGCAAGAGTTCTCTCATCTTCCAGGAGATTCCCCTTAACTTTATATAAGATACCCATGGAACTTAACAAAATCTTACTCTTTTTGGTTTGAACTGACTGATCAGCTTTAGTCCAGGAACCCCAACACTCTAACCATGTGTACAAATAAATTCATCTACCAAAGCTGAAGCTTCCCTGCATACATCCTTCCTTGACTTCCCTGTGTGGCCCCTGCTGTGTATCTTCTCCAGTACTTCTAGGTAATAAATTTCATTAGTTTACTTTCTCTCTGGATATTTCGTTGAATGACACTCACCAAGGAAACTCCGGGTTGTACTTAACAAATGTTATCTTAACAAAGTCACCAACATAGCTGAAAGTAGTATTCATTTGTCAACTGATATATTATTTATGCATGTATCACAATAATAAGAAAATTAAGTACAGCAGTTGTATGAATATATAGATTTTTTTCATCAAGCTTTGTTTCACTATTTTTCCTTGAAAAATATTGCAAGAGTATGGAATTGAATTGTAGTTTATTCTCATTAAAAATTATTTTAAAAATAAATCTTGATTTAAATTTTGAAGTTGGAAAATATTTTGAAAATTGAATGATATTATTATATTCTTGTTCTTGCTTCTTTCCTCATTTTACCTTTGTTTTCTTCTGGCCTCCCTTAACTTTTACTGTCCCTTGTTTAAAACTTTGCTGTCATCACATCATGATGATATTATATTGGAGTTAGAAATAGTAAGAAGTATAAATAAGAAAGAAAATTAAGAGAAAAAGAATGAGAGTCGACACATAGGAAAAAGGGAGTAAATTGATTGATAGAGTGGATTAGACTGAAAAACAGTTTTATTATTTTCACTCTGAAGAAATTGTCCACATTATGGAGAATTATCAATATAAAAACCCAAGGAGAAGTAGAGAAAATAATAATACTAAGTAACTTCATGACTCTACTTTCACAAATTGACAGATCATGCAAACCATTGTTAAGTGTATAAGGAATATTCTCCAAAATAGATCATATGTTAGGACATAAAACAACTCTTAACAAATTTAAGTTAATTGATATTCTGTAAGGTATATTTTCCAATCACAATATGAAACTGGAATTAATAACAGGAGGGAAGTTGAGAAATTCACAAATAGGTGGAGATTAATAAAATACTCCTGAATAATCAGTGTGTAAAAGAAGAAAACAAACAAACAAAAATATATAAAGTATCTTGAGATAAAATAATGGAAACCCAATGTAGGAAAACTTATGAGATACAGAAACTTATGGAATATAGACAAAGCAGTTGTAAGAGGAATGTTTATAGTGATAAATAACTACACTAAGAAAGAAGAAAAATCTCAAGTAACAGAACTTTATGGGTCAGGTAAATTGGCAAATTTCAAACCAAACCCAAAGTTATCTAAAGGAAGGAAATAATGATATCAGAACAGAACTAAATGTGAGCTACACAATAAAAAGATCAAAGAACCTAAAATTTGACTTTTTTTTTTAAACAGCTTTCTTTATTTTTTAAGATTTATTTATACATACATACAAGCTGGGGTACAGGCCAGAGGCGTGGGGCGGCAAGAGGGCTCACCAGAGACAGAGTGGGGAGCAGAACAGGCAGATAGAAATACACTGCTGAGGGGAGCAGCTGGCGAGGCAGGAGAGGTCTGCCGCACCATTTGGGATTCTCCTCGGCTGGGCGTCAAACTCACATCGCCGACAGCTCCACAGCCCTGCGCTTAACCGCTGCGCCACCGGGAGGCCTAAAATTTGACTTTTTGAAAGAGAAACAAAATTGAAAAATCTTGAGCTATACTACCTTTAGAAAAAATAAGGCTTAAATGAACTAGTATTTTAAGGAAAGAGCAGTAATTATAAAGTATACAACAAATAACAAATGATCACAAGAATCCATGATAAACAAATACAATGCAACACGTTCAATAACCTAGAAGAAATGGAAAAATTTCTTGGAACATACAACCTATCAAAATATAATCATGAAGAAATGGAAAATATGAACAAATCAATAACTAGTAAAGAGACTGAATCAGTATCAAAAACTTCCCATAAAGAAAAGCCTAGAATCCAGTGATTTCACTGGTGAATTATATCAATAATTTAGAAAAAAGTTAATGGTATTTCTTATCAAACTCTTCCAAAAATATTTGAGAGGTGGGAACACTAACAAGCTCATTTTTTGAGACCAACTTACATCTTTATCAAAGCAAAAATGAACACTACAAACTGATATCCATGATGAATATAGATAAAATTTCTCCCCAAAACACTAGCAAATAGAATTCAAGAGCACAGTGAGATATGATGGTCAATGATATTTATACCTGGGATGCAAGGATAACTGAAATATGTGAATCAATGTATGTGACATATATGCCCTATAAATAGAATGAAGGGTAGAAATCAAATGGTCATCTTTAATTTGACAAATCCAAAATAATTTAATGATAAAAAACTGTCAACTTGTTAGGTAAATACTAAATGTACATCAACATTATAAAAACCACATATGACAAACACACATATAATATCAGCTTCCAAAGTGAAAAGTTTAAACCTTTTCCTCCAAGATCAAGAATACAAAGAAGTCTACTCTCCCCACTTCTATTCACCATGGTAATGAATTTCCTGGACAAGGAGGCAATGAAAAGAAACAAAACACATTACGATGGAAAGAAAGTGAAAAATATTGTCTTCAGAATACATTAAATTATGTATAGAAATATCCAAATGCAAAAAAAAATGAGTACAACTAAGTTATCTAAAAAAATAAAGTTGTAGGATATGAAATAAGCTTAAAAATCCATTTTTGGATTCCCTCCAAAAATTCAGGAAATATTTTTCCTAAAAATCAGTTTTTTCCACTATGTCACTGGTGAAAGGAGCTAAATCAGACAAGGGCCTACATGTCTCAAGAGAGGCCTTCATTGTTTAGAAGAATAAAGATTGGGGGTACTGTTCAGGTGTAGGGTTATCTGTAAAAATGTCCTCTCTTCTCAGAAACCCTTCTTTATCTTTCAACATGAAGTTATCACCTCATCATGTGTGAACCCCCTATTCACTCTTTGATGCCCAAGCCCCTATCCCATTTCTTAGGTCCAAATATAGGACGTTGTTCTACCTCATGTAGTCTAGAATTTACAGCCATGCAAATTATTCATTCATATGTGATTAAATTTGGTCTTTCCTCTACAGATATGCTTGATGTTACCACATTTTCTCAATCAGATTGAAAACAACACAGAATGGTGGAAGATTTTCTCTTGGTTCCCTATACAATGAACAAGATAAAGATAATTTAAAAAAAATCCCCTTTGTATTTCGTAAAAATGAATAGGGAAAATTTTAACCAAGAATGTGAAAGATATCTTCTTTGAAAACTATGAAGAATGATGAAATAAATTTAAGTAGACACAAATGGTTGGGTAGCTACAGAATGTTCTTGGATTGGAAAAATTATTATTATTATTTTTAAAGATTTATTTATACAAACTGGGGTACAGGACAGCCAGAAGCGTGGGGCAGTGAGAGGGCTCACCAGAGACAGAGTGGGGAGCAGAACAGGCAAATCAGAAATACCCTGCTGAGGGGAGCAGCAGGCGAGGCAGGAGAGGTCTGCCGCACCACGTGGGATTCTCCCGGGCTGGGCATCGAACCCGCATCACGCGCTGCTGACAGCTTCACAGCGCAGCGCTCAACCACTGTGCCACCAGTGAGGCCCAGAAAAATTAGTATTATTAAAGGGTACATACACCCAAATCAATCTACAAATTTAACGTAATCTGTACCAAAATTCCAAGGGATTTTTCTTTTCTTCTTTTTTTCCCTCTTTATACACATGACTTATTTCTGGCATTTGTCATTAATTGCTAAGGGATTTAATATAAAAATGCAAAGAAATTGCAAGAGATAGCGACACCTTGTATTCCAAATTATCTGTATAATGGGGAGGAGCGTAGAAAGGGAGCCTGTCACTTATTTCTTAAATAATAGGATTTCTTTCTATTACTTTTCTAAATCTAATATTTGAATAAAATAGTATTTACTCTATACAAAAATGACATTTAAGCTAAACATCAATAAGCACAGTGACCTCCTCTGTTTTACACAAAAGCCAACATACCAATAAATCTGAAATTAAAAAATTGAAAAATAATATACAGAATAGCATAATTGGAATTTAATTAGGAATAATTTTAATAGCCTGGTCACCTAAATTAGTGAATAAGAATATGTGGTGTCCAATCCACAAGTAATGCAAAATACAATATAATTTATTCTACTTTTTACTTCAAAGTCACAGAGATAAAATCCATATAATTGTAAAGCCTGCTCCATTTCAGTGTTATATTTCTCCTTTCATCCTCTTCCTAATCTAAATGCCTTTTGTGGGCCTCCCTGGTGGTGCAGCGGTTGAGCGCTGCGCTAAGGAGCTGTCCACAGCGGCGACGCGAGTTCGATGCCCGGCCAGGGAGAATCCCACATGGCGCAGCAGACCTCTCCTGCCTCGCCCGCTGCTCCCCTCAGCAGTGTATTTCTGATCTGCCTGTTCTGCTCCCCACTCTGTCTCTGGTGGACCCTCTCGCCACCCCACGCCTCTGGCCTGTACCCCAGCTTGTATGTATAAATAAATAAATCTTTAAAAAAAAAAAAAACTAAATGCCTTTTGTAACCATTAGAGAAAGGAAATCTTTGAGGAAGTTGGACAGACATATAGCCAGGTAAAGGCTTCATTCTGTTGGATTATTACTATACTCTTTGAAGAAATTGCACTTGGACTTCAGGCAGGAACTGAGTTACTGTTTGCCCGGGTTCCAATCTGCTCACTGGTCTTTGAGGGCCTGAAAAACTGACAGTTCTTCCACCTGTAACTGAGCCACTTATTGATTATCGTCCAGGGCCACTAAGCGTCTGCCCAAGGAACCTGAGCAACTCACTGTCCATCCAGAGGAATTTAAGTCACTGACTGACCTGTTGGTATCATTGATTGATATAGAATCAATCTAAGTGTTCCTCATAGATGAATGGATAGAAAACATTACATAAAGATTCTGGTAGACATAGATGACATAGATATAGTAGAATATTATTCAGGAAGGAGAAAGTCAATTCTGTCATTTCCAACAACATGATTTTGAACCTGGAGGATATTAGGCTAAGTGAAATAATTCAAGAACGGAAAGGCACTACTGATCACACATGTAGGATCTTAAAATGTCAAATTCAAGATTATTTATTCCAGGAATCATTTTTATAGTTTGTTAAAGGTGAAATGTACTGATGCAAAGTGGAATGGAGACTGCAAAGGACTGGAGATTGGAGTGGGGAGATGTTTGATAAAATAAACAAAGTTCCAGTGCAGAGTAAATTTGGAGATATAATGTACACCATGGGTAGAGTTAACAATAATGAATTGTATACTTGAAATTTGCTGAAAGAATGATCTTAAATGTTTTCATCAGACAAAAATAAAAAACTATTTGAGGTGATAGATATGATAACTAGCTGTATTATGCTAGTCATATCATAATGGATATGTACATCATGTTGTATCTCTAAGGTATATACAATTTTACTAGTCACTTATAGTTCAACAAAGCTGTGGAAAATAAACTTTAAAATATGTGTATATAATAATAATAATGTAATACTAAAAAGTCTCCTTAGAAAGTTACAAATATTGCTCTATTATGTAGCACTGTAGATTCTTGCTGACTAAGGAATTCTGCTGAAGAACCTATGGAATTATGTCATTGAAACATAATTAAAATAATTCACCAATCTTGTATAAATTCTCCCTGCTCTATGTGTGTGAAAGAGAAAAAAAAATGAGTACATTCCAAATATTAAGCTTTCCTCAAAAACTAATAAGGCAGGATGCAACTAGAGTCAACATTTTTGAAAACTCTGCACCAATGACTGGTTTGTTCCTATCCCATGAAGTAGGGAATAAATATTTAAAATACATTCCATCTGAAAATAAGGCTATAGTAGCACTGTTTCTGTCCTCCCCAAATTCATATGGTAAACTACTAACCAGTAATGTAGCTATAATTGGAAAAGTGTCTTCTAGGAAAGTAATTAAGATTACATGTGGTGATGAGGATAAAACCCTGGCCTAACAGGATTAATGTTCTTATAAAAGGAGATGTCAGGGGGTGAATCCAGCAATACGGCAGCATAGTAAACATGCTAAGTTTGACTGCTCCACATTGTAACAATCAAATTATAACAAAACAAACTAATAAATCCTTGGAAGATAAATGGATGCCTGAAAGGTCCATTAGGAGCCCCAGTGTGACTGAAAGGGATAGGAAAAACTAATTAATCTGTTTGTAATGATAGCAGGGAAGTGCAGCTGCTATACAGAGGCATGTTGCTAGTGTTAACTCAAGAGCACATGTCCACTTTGGGGACTTTAAAGATATGGCATTGCACTGGATAAGGAGGTACAAACAGTTGGCGGCTAGAACAGAGCTTACACTACTGAGAACTATAATGATAACTATCTGGAGCTATGATTTTTGGCTCAAGCATAAAGCTTCCAATCTAGAACAGATGGTAACTAAACTGGAAAGGTGACAGACCAGATCTCCTGTGTCTCTTCATAGAAGTTACTATTTTCCACTGGAGACTATGATATTTGAATCACTCACTTTACCCTTAGCCAGGTCTAAAACCAACAAAAGAGGTGAATGCACTCAGTACTCATATCTTAAGCACCTGGATCTTAATAACTGAAGATAGCATCCCAGAGTGAGACTATACCAGAAAAGCAAAGAACAGTATCTGGCTGTGGTCCTGTCTCAATTATAATACTCACCCAGTGCTTTATTTAGCACTCAAACACACCTTAGAGGCAAGGTTGGCCTGAAACTGTATGAAACAAATTGGCTGAAGTGTTGGCCGAGAGAAGGGGATTAAAGTGGATCCCTACCCCTTAATTGGCACCTGCAGCCACTGAAGGAAGCTTGAAGACTTGATGTTCCCTGAAGGTTATATTTCAGTGTTCTACTGCTCCAGTATTCACCTACCTATTACCCCTTAATAGCATCAATGCCCTGGCCTTGTGGAAAGGTGCAAATAATAAAATATGAGTGTGGAAAAGAAAAAAAAATGAGTACATTCCAAATATTAGGCTGTGAAATAATAAACACCTAAATTGTGGGTAAAAAAAGGCTTGTTTATGCCCAATTCCTTGTAGGAGAGTATACAACCAATTTATTAATAGAAACTCTACTTTAATTCCATCAAAATTAACAATGAAAAAACAGACGAACATATCAAAACTGCTAGAGCAAAAAGATCAGAACAAAAGAAAAGACTGAATGAAGTCTCAATTCAGCAGAACTGTGGAAAATGCCCGAAGAGTTTAATTAACAGTTATGGCCATATTTGCTGAAATAAGATATACAATGGGTGATAGAAAACAGGAACAGAGAAAATGTAAGATTTTTATACTAAGAAACAATGCATCTAAAATACAATAAGTAAATTAAAAATACAATAGAAAGCCTTGGCAGTAGACAAACACAGGAATGGAGATTACCCTGTGCTTGAAAGCACAGTGGTAAAGAATATACAAACAGAGTAACAGAGAAAAAAAGTCAAATAAGAGTTCTTTGGGATAACCAAATGGGATAATCCATATGATGGGGATTTCTAAAGGTGAAGGAAAAGAAAAAGCATCTAAAATTTATTTAAAGAAATAATTGTTTATAGCCATTTAATCTGGTAAATGAATGTGACATCCTGATCCAAGAGGCCTGATAATATTGAGACAAAGTAATACCAGTTTGACACACTCTAAGACAAATTATAGTAAAACAATTGAAAGCAAATGACAACCACAGATTATTAAAAGCATTGAGAGAAAGAAGAGTAACCTATAAGGGCACATCACTTAGACAGTCCATGGAAATTTCAGCAGGAAATTTACAAGCCAAAAAGGAATGGGATGATTATAAAGCAAAAATGCCCCCAAAATCTCAGTGCTGAACCACCAGTGCCTCAGAGGCAAATGGAAGCCCCATTCTGCACCTTGCAGGACCCAGCTCTTCATGGTGGGCCCCCAGTCACATAAGAGAAGTGAATTCCACTCAGTGCTCACCCACCAGTGCCTCAGGAGCAGACCTGCACTGCAGCTTGTGCTGCACAGGCCCATGCTCTACATCAGGGATCTTCAGCAACCTCCCATTAAGTACCCCTGACTCCCAGTCCAGCCACCAGCATCTTAGGAACAGACACATGCCCCAGTCCAGGCTTCACAGGACTGCATATAAGACTCTATGTCAGGGACCTTCAGCAATGCTCAGCACTCCCAGTAACCAGAAACAGACTTGGGGCCACCATTCCTGAGCAAGGCAAGGTTCGAGTGACTCAGTCTCTTGACCCAGTGCTTCCCATCCTCCAAGGCTGATCAGAAAAAGCACAGAACAGAATCAGGGGAGGATCTAGCACCTTCAAATATTCTAAAAGGTCCCAGCAAAACCACATAATTGAACCACAAGTCATAGAGGAACTATCTCTTTTTGTTGTTGTTGTTTGCCTATAACATATATAATTCAAAATGACCATAATTAAGAAAACTAAAACATGGGGGAATACAATGAATTTCAGAAAAATGAATTAAATCTATGAGAGACACAATTAACAAACAGAAGATCATAACTGGAATAACATAACAAGAAAATAAGAGAACCACAGGAGAAAGAAAAAAAAAATCAGGAGAAAGCCTTGGAAGTAGAATGATTCAAATAGAAGAATGAATTAGTGAATTCAGAGATGAAAAAAGGGGTAAGATGCAAGATAGAAAGAGAGAAACAAATGTAAAATAATGAAGAAACTCTTTGAGAATTATCTGACACCATGAGGAAAGAAGAAGATATAAGAATCACAGGAATCCTTGAAGGAAGAGAGAGAGAGAGAGAGAGAGAGAGAGAGAGAGAGAGAGAGAGAGAGAGAGAGAGAGAGAGAGAGAGAGAGAGAGAGAGGGAGAGAGGGAGAGAGGGAGAGAGGGAGAGAGGGAGAAAGTGAAAATTTATTTAGGGAAATAGTGAAGAACTTCCCAAACTTGAAGAAGGAAATGAACATGGGAATACAAGTGAAAGAATAACAAGCTACAAGGCAACCTACATAAAACAGAAAACTACAGCAAGACACATAATAAAACTCCCAAGAGTCCAAGACAAAGGAAAAAAAAGCTGATGAAGTGGAAGAAAAGGTAACATATAAAGGAACACCAATTAAACTATCATTGGACCCCTCTGATAAAACACTATGGGGAAAAAGAAAATGGTTCTTCTTTCTGTAGGGAGAGAGAAATAAGGACCTTCTCAGAGAAAATTTGATGTAGCTTGCATTCACTAACCCCCCCTTTGTGGTCTGAGGCCTGTGTGAGTAATTTAAGTGATTATCTGGAGTTGGGTCTTGGAAAATTTAGAATTACTTAATGACCTTAGGAGAGAGATATTGAGCAGGAATTGGATGTAGAGTAAAATGGAGAGGTTTTTGCTTCACTTTAAGGAGTCCTTTCCCTCCTCTAATCACAATGGCCTCATCTAATCAGTCTTTGACAGCATCTGAGATCAGAACTTGTTCAGTTTTGTCAGTGCATTTGAGATCCCTTCTTATTCTCTACTCCTTTGTCTTTCAATTTGTGGAGAAACAATGTGTATTTTCTCTTTCATATTTCTCCTTGCAACTTACAATATGGTCTCTGAGAAAAGGGCTGCATTTCCCTTTACCGAGCATCCATTTAGCTAAACAAGCTGCTTGAAATGGTGTTTAAAACAGTATGGGTGAATGGCTGTTTGACATCCCAAGATGGCTGCAGGATGAGGAGGTAGTAATTCTGGACATGCCGACATGTGCATGTAACAGTGGAATCTGGATAAAAAGGGGAAGTTCCATGTCCCCTGCCCCACTTAATTAAAGAGAGAGCTGAGCAGCAAGAGAAAACTAGAGGCAGCTGAAGAAACACAGGCAAAGAGACTTGGAGGAGACATGAAGCAGAGACATGTGAAGAAGATCTTATTTCCCACATGGTTGATAAATCAGTTATTCTTTTGTCTGTCTTAGAAATGGGCCTCATCTCAGTGAAGGTCAAGCAGAAACAAGGACTTTTGGAAGCAGTCAGAATTTTTTCTGCTTGACTTTAAAGTGATTCTAGTCTTGGGTCCTAGAAGTTTTAGCAGTGGTTAAAATGGGACACTTATGCAAGTATTTTAGCGTGTAAGTATTTTAGCTTCCACTTCATATTGGAGACCTCCTTGATATAAAAGTAAATTGGAAAACTTAACTAACTTAAAAAACCTAAGTTTTGAAGAATTATGCTATCTTTATTTTGAAAATGAATATTGCTGTGTTGAAATTGTCTACCCATTTAATATCATTCTAGGAAATTAAGGAAGAAAAGCAGGACCTTAGGAAACTGATGCAAATTTTCTGTCCCAGTTACTTAAAACTAAAGGGTTATTTTTAGAAATAAAATTAAGGAATGTTTTCTTATCTGAAGGAGTTAGTTAAGAACTATTTAGAAAATAAATTAATAAACATTTTCAGCATCTTTACACATTTCTTAAAATTAGTACATAGAGCCAAATTTTAAATGAAATGAAGAGATATCTGTGTCCGTGTTCATCTTTGTGTCTTGCCTATAGATGGTTAATAGAATTAGTTCTTATATAATCCATTTATAAGTGGTGCCTATTTAAATTCTAGTGTTATAAAAAATAACACAAAAGCTTTTTTGAGATTGCAATTAAGAATTTTAGGTAAGTAAGAACTGGTTCAAAACTTAATGGTTTTATTTGAGTCGTGCATGACTTTAAAATCCTAATGTTGGTTGTTAATACATTTATTATTTGTTTAAAAGTGTTTGAATTAAAAATAAGTTCATGACATCCAGCAAGGAGAAGTAACTGACTTGGTCTCACAAGACTGATGTCAAGGGAAATAGACTCAGAACTCTGTCCTGTTTATGTGAATTAAAATCAGAAGTAGACTGAAGTAAAAATGGCAACAGAAAATGCTTGTTTAAAATGAAGGTTTAAACACATGAAAATGGAGTCTCTAGTAATTTCTAGCCTCTTAAAGATGTACAGTAGTCTAAAACTTGAAATTAAGCTACTTTATTAATGGGTTAAATTAAGAGGATTATTTTAGTTTAAATGGTCTTACAAGTTTAAATTGTGTAGGAGTGCAAAAGTCTGTCACCCCAAAACATGACTCCTTTGACATGAGGTGAGGGAGGGGCACTGAAGGTGGGTGAAATTTACTTTTTGATGTTTATATATATACTTTTCCCAATAATGGTCTTTTCCAGGAAGACTAGTCCACTTATCTCTTCTCCTGGGAGAAGTACTTTTGTTTTTCCCAGTAAGCTCCCAAACTGATTTCACCTTTCTTCTTGCCCTAGCTAAGAAATTTAAGATGGCATCTAAAGTCAACTGCATTAGTTACTCATTATTGCTGGGTCTCTCCTGTGTATACAAGGTATCTATATGGTATTAAGTCTCTTTCTGCCTTTTCTTGCTTTTAGCAATCTAATTCTTGTTTAACTATTTGCCAGCCTAGAAGACCCATGAGATGTATGGAATGATTTCATTTGCACCTCCATAATTTACTGGAAATTCTATTCTTAGGTAAAACTAAAGCTGCACTTGGTAACTCCATCATGAATCTGTTCCTTTTAACATTGTTTGAGTAGTTCCCCACATCTCTTATAAAAATCAAGGTTTTACTAAGTTTAATGATGGGAATTTATTAAATATCTAGATCATTTTATCTAAAGTTGCTAAGTTTCAAGGTTTACTTTTGGCTCCTAGAAAATTAGAATTTAGATGTTTTCACATAAAAGAAAATTCAAAACATGTATTTTAGAAATTGACAGGTTACATATAAGTCATCCAATATAAATAAATGGTTGTATAACAGTTATTGCAATATCTTTCAATTAACAAATCAGAAAACTAGATTTTCTAACTGGGTTCAAGTAAAGTAAGATGTATTTTTTTAAAAGGACTTGGGAAAATTAGTGTTAAGATGTAACTTGTTATCTTTCTATAGAATGATATAAGAAATGGGAAAGCAAAAGAAAGGTTTCATGGTCTGAGAGAGGTATCTTAGAAAAAGAAACTTTATGTGGTCAAATGTCTTATTTTAATGCATTTAAGTTAAGCTTTAATATCAGTAGTGTACTTATTTGAAACCAAACTTTACTTTTTTTTCACCTGCAGAAGGACTGAATTATTCTAAAACTGTCTTTACTTTTAATAACAAAGACTTTAAGTAATCCGAATCTTTGTGTCTTTTACCTTCAGTCTTGGTTAACTAAGAGATATTTAATCAATGTCAGCATTGCTTAGCCTTGTAAACAACTGGATCTACTCTTAAAATTCTTTGTCACTCTGAGTAATTACATATTTCATAAAAATCTATAAGTTTGTTAATCCTATGACAATTTCCCTGATGTCAAAGTTCTCCAATATTACATCTTTGATTAAGACTGGTCTCAGAGGAGAAGGAAGTACCAGTATTCTCCTGCCACTATTGCCATTGCAGCCTGCTGCCCACCACTGTAGGATATGCCTGGGTAGTATAATCCAGATCTCAGAGAAGGAGGAAGAGGCTTCAGAGAATGAAGAAGCATCTTCACCTCCTTACCACTGTTGCTATTGCAGCCAACCCCCACCACACCTTAAGGCACCAGATGAGCATGATGAACCTAAAATCATTGAAGAAGGAGACACCAGCATCCTCTCTCCTATCACTGCTACTGCAGGCCACTTCCCACCATTCCATGGAGTGCCAGGTAAGCCAGTCTCAAAAGAAGTGCCAGAATCCCCTCACCACTGCTGCCATCATAATCAGCCCCTTCCTCTCCACAAGTCACCAGGTGAGCAAGCCCTGTCAAACCATGGAGAAGAAGGAAACTTCAGCAACCCTGGCCCCCCCATCAGCACTGCCATTGCAGATAACCACCCCCCCCAATCTGTAAAGTGCCAGTTGAGTGCACACTGCCTAGCTAGAAGGAGAAGGAAGCTTCAGCATCCCTAACTACAGCCACTGAACACAAAACAAAGTCATGAGAGTAAGCCATGATAAAAGACCAGGCCTGCTTGAGAAGAGGGATAAAAGCTATAACCACAGCAGGGCAACAGGAAAAGTAACAATGGGGAGAAAGAAAATCACAGCAAACAGCTACACAAATCCTCAAGGGGGGGAAAAATAACACCACAGAGAGAGAACAATTCTAAACAAAACCACAAAGTAATGGAAGAGATAGTCTTCCTAGCAGGTACAGAATCCAAAATTGCCATGACAAAGGAAATTAAAGAACTGAAATATTACAAAGAAAATCAAATGAATGTCTTGATAAATAAGGTTAATGAACATAAGACCAAGATGGAAGATTTAACTAATAAAAAAAAATGAAAATCCAGAATATAAGAACATTAACGGCAGTGAAAAAAAAAAGTAACAGAAAACTGTAAACTGTAGTAGTAGGATAGACTGAATGGAAGTACAAATCAGTGTAATGGAAAATAAGAATTTTCTATATGTAGAAAAGAAAAGAGAAAAACAGTAAAAATAAGAAATGAAGGAATTTTGAGTCCATGAAGAAAGGAAATACAAGAATAAAGGGGATAAAAGAGGGAGAAGAGAGAACAGAACAAAATGTGTTTTTAAAGGAAATAATGAAAGAAACTTCCTAGACCTAGAGAAGGGAGTAAATTTTAAAATACAGGAAACTAAAAGGACCATATCCTATCTAAACATAATGAGGCAGACACTAATACAATTAGTAATAAAACTTTCAAGAATTCAACACAAAGAAAGAATATTGAAGCTTTCAAGAAGGAAGAAGATAACCTATAAAGATACACCTATCAAGCTAACATTGGAGTTCTCTGAAGAATCACTATGGTGAGGAGAGAATGGAAATATGTGTTCCAAATACTTAAAGATAAATACTGTTAGTCAAGAATACTCTATCGGAAATGATTTCCTTCAAATATGAGAGATATAGTGACCTTTAAAGACATGTAGAAAGTGAATAAGTGTGCAAACACTAGAACACCCTTCAAGAAATATTGAAAGAAGTCCTCATGTGTAACCCAAGTAGAGAAACATACACGAAGAACATTGAAAGGAAATACAAACACAAAATCTAAGAATAAAATGACAGCAAAAGATTTTCATACATCAATAATCATTCTAAAGTAAATGGACTGAACATATTACTAAAAAGGCATAGAGTATCTGGTTGAATCAGGAAACAGAACCCAATTTTCTGCTGTCTCCATGAAGTGCACCTGCACTCCAAAGATAAACATAAGCTCAGAGTAAAGGGTTGGAAAACAATCCTACAAGGGGATGGACTCAAAGGAAAGCAGGAACAGCCATAGTTCTATCAGACCAAAGAGATCTCAAGAATTCAATGCAAAGAAAAAATATTGAAGACTTCCAGTAAGAAAAGGTAACAAGAGATAGGGATGGACATTACATGATAATTAAGAGAACAATAAATCAGGAACTCATAACACTTATATAATTGTCAAATGAAGGAGCAACAAAATACATTAGTCAACTTTGATCAACTCTGAAAACAGATTATGTAAAAAAATAAAACACTTTTGTAGTTGGGGACTTTAGCATCCCACGCTCATCTGGACAGAACAACTAAACAGAAAAAAAAAAAAAAACAACCAGGGACATAATAGTCTTAAACAAAGAATTAGACAACATAGGGACCTCCCTGGTGGCCTAGAGGTTAAGTCACAGCATTATCACTGCTACAGCCTGAGTTTGACCCCTGGCCAGGGAGCTGACCCACATATGGCACAGCAGACCTCTCCTGTTTCACCCATTGCTCCCCTCAGCACTGTATTTCAGAAAATCTGCCTGTTCTGCTCTCACTCTTTCTCTGGTGAATCCTCTCACCCCTCCACACCGCTGGCCTACACCTCAATTCTTCTATATACAAATGAATGAATGAATGAATGAATAAATATTTTTTAAAGAATTAGACAGCATA
Organism: Scalopus aquaticus; assembly: GCA_004024925.1. Classification (NCBI taxonomy): domain Eukaryota; kingdom Metazoa; phylum Chordata; class Mammalia; order Eulipotyphla; family Talpidae; genus Scalopus; species Scalopus aquaticus. The sequence goes on from PVIJ01016068.1 coordinate 30,486, forward strand.
AGCATATGTGTGTGTGTATATATGTGTATGGATGTATATTTTGGATTTTAGGGAGCTATATATGAGTTTGTGTGTGTGTGTGTGTATATATATATATATAAACATAGGTAAAGATAGGTATAGAGCTATCTATCATCTATCTAGCTAGCTATCATCTATCTATCTATCTATCTATCTATCTATCTATCTATCGATCTATCTACCTATCTATATCTTCTCAAGTGCACATTGGACATTCTCCAAGATGGAACATATATTGGCTCACAAGATATGTATCAGCAAGTTCAAAAAGAAAGAAATCACACCGATTATCTTCTCTGAACATCTGAACATAAAAGTATAAATCTAGAAATTAACCACAAAAAGAAAAGAGTAAATACCTGACTTTGCTGTTGAAGTCACCAGCAATTGATGGTAACCACACAAGGTTTTTGGCAATGACTGGGTTTTGCAGAATTGGTGGAAATTCCCAACTTTGAGCTAGTAGCAAAACTTCTATGTGAAGACTACAAAGGCCTGGATTACAAACCTTTGTTTGAAATCCTTGGTGGGTGTCAACAACACATTAAATTATATTTTTTAATATTGTTGTTATCAGTTTTCTTATTCTTTACAAATAACCAAACATCATTTCATTTCTCTGTCATATTAAGTTTACTATTTGAGCTTATATTTTAATTTTTTATTACTTTTTTAAGATTTATTCATTTTTGCATACAAGCTGGGGTGCAGGCCAGAGGCGTGGGGAAGTGAGAGTGTTCACCAGAGACAGAGTGGGGAGCAGAACAGGCAGATCAACCGAAATACACTGCTGAGCGGAGCAGCTGGCAAGGCAGGAGAGGTCTGCTGCCCCATGTCGGAATCTCCCCAGCCAGGCATCGAACTCATGCCTCAGTCTCCAACAACTTGACATTGCACCACCAGGGAGGCCACTGAGCTTATATTTTTAGACATATCATTTTCTTTTTTGTTCTTTCTTTGACAAGAAAGCTTAGATCAAGATCACAGATATCAGTTTATTCATTCACACAAAATGAATGCAAAATACGCATGCAAATAAAATTTTACAACATGCACCATAAAGGCTATAAATTTTCTTGAAAGCCGACTCTAACTGTATCTCATGAAATTTCCTCGAGTAGATCTGGAAGACAAATCTTTTTCACCGTTGTAACCTGAGTTTTACGAGGTTTATCTTTTTAAAATTAACTTCATTAAAAATTTGTAATTTGATGGTAAAATGGTGTGTAAGTTTTTAAAGATTATTTAAGGGCCCACTTTTGCCATTCCATCTAATAAGACTAAAAAGACACTCAGTTGAATTCCTTTTGGCTGAGAAATGTCTTGATTATTAGTTTCTTGACTGAATCCACAATGGGCAGCTGTTGACCATTTTTCAGTGGCTGCAAAATGTCAGCTCATCTTTCTATGTTTCTTGGTTCCCTAGAATTAGATGTGTCCAGTTACCATTTGGCTTTATTATTTTTTTATTTTTTAAACTGATTAAACTCTAGGCATGTACATTTGGGAGGAGGTGTTGTCATCAACACATTTGTTCTCATGAATCTACCACATCCTCGTGAGAAATACTATTTTATTTGATCATATGCAAGAAGGGGAAGTTGTAAAGTGACTAGAGCTTTTGTGCACATTCGCTTCCTCCAGTGATAACCATTCCTTGTTTTATATTGACACAGCTGGTCATTTTATTGTGATCTGTATGTGTGCTGGTAACACTTCATTATCACGTGGCCTTTCCAGAATACCAAAAGTAAATAAATCAATAACTAGTGTGTTTCTGGAAAAGACATCCTCTAATAAAATAAATTGATTGTCAATAAAATGTGTTTGTGGTTCTAACTCGGATATATGTTTCATGAATCATATGACTGATATGTCAGATACCAGAATGCAGGATGCACTCAACATTTTGAAGTTTGTTAACTGTGAATATTAAGCTATTATTATTAATGAACTATAAGATTGGCAGGCACAATGCTTTAAGTCCCAGTTTTCAGGGGTTGATGGCACTGAGTTTGCTCTGATTCATCCTTTCTGGAGAGAGTATCTCCGGTTTTCCGCAGGAAGGAAACACAGTATTCAATTCATCCAGGGAAAGAGAGAGGTCTAAGTAGAACATCAAACCCATTTGAAATCTTCCAATTCCAGTAAAGAATTTACTCATCATGTCCCAGTTGCCCTGTGGCTCTGTGGTTTATTTTTGCTGCCTGCCATCTCCTATTGCTATGTGGTTTTCAGATAGGTTGAATTTGCTAAGTCAAAAATCCCTTGCACTCTTAACTTTTAATTACACAATAGTGTACTCATCTTCCATACTATGGTATTTGGGTCAAAGTGTATTCTTTCAAAAATCCTATCGGTTCCACTTTAGTGAGAGTTTGCAATAGACAGATATACATGCCTATTTATTTTAATTCATGTCTCTGAGCCACTCTAAAGGAAAAAACTTCATGCCACTAAATGACTCTTTAGAAGCATGAAAATGAAGTCTGTGTTGCAGAATTATAGAGACACTAGGTGTTCAAAAATCCCCTCATCTTTAAGACACATTGATTATAGCTCAGAAACATGTTGCTTTCACATACTTCGTGATCACTTATGTTTATCATTTGTCTTCTCTTACATGTCATTCCAATCTCTAAATATCGGTAGATATTAGGTTGACATTGTTGCCTTCATTCCTTATCAACTTTTGCAGCTCATGTGGTTCAAACCCTTTTTTATTTTGATACTTAATTTAATTCTAACTTCCAAATTTGCAATTTAAACTGCTGAGACCCTCATCAATTTCAGAGACATCAAAGTCATCTTAAGCTTGATATTTCTACAACCAAACTTAATTATACAACTATCATAAACTTGTCTCTCTGCATGCGTATTCACCAATTGCAACTCTTCATTTAGTAGTTCATCCACGTCATATACACATGAATTCCAAGAGAATATTCCCTGAATATTTAATCCCCAATTGAAGCATTGAATTTCTGTGCTTTTACTTAATGATCTATACTGCTACAGACTGAGTACAAGCCAGTGATAGGCTTATGTATGGATAAGGGAAAAGGAATGGACGAGGAAAGAAGACAGGCTTTTTAGTGTACTGATGATGGTCTATATTCTAACTTCAGTGTGGCTGTCATAGGTTTGTATGTTCTGTTGTAACTCAGTGATATACACACTTACTGTTATTAGTTTTTTTTGGAGGTTATATATGTTATGAGCTGGATTGTGTTATTCAGAAAATGGTATGTTGAAAGTCTATCTCATAGTAATTCAGAAAGTTCACCTTGGATATGATATTCTCTCCTATGTAATTAAGGTAAAGTTGTCAGGGCATTATGAATCCAACACAGCCAGTGTCCTTATTCAAAGAGGAGTGTTGAGTATAACACAGTATTTAAAGGAAGACAATGTGAAAAGATTCAGAGAGGATGTTAGGTGAAGATGAAGTCAGAGACCTGTAATGTAGAGATGTCACTGGTTGCTAGTAAACTAGAGAGACATATGGAATACAATCCCTCACCACTCCATGGAGCCA
>PVIJ01016069.1:0-34036 GCA_004024925.1 Scalopus aquaticus
TCCCACCAGCAGTGTAGAAGAGTTCCTTTTTCTCCACATCCTTTCCAGCATTTGTTGTTGCCTATATTTTTAATGTGTGCCATCCTCTCAGGTGTGAGGTGGTATCTCATAGTGGTTTTGATTTGCATTTCCTTGATTATAAGTGATGTTGAGCATTTTTTCATGTATCTGTTGGCCATTTGCTTTTCTTCTTTGGAGACGTTCAGCAGTGTATTTCAGTCAATCTGCCTATTCTGCTCCCCACTCCATCTCTGGTGAATCCTATCACATCCTATACCTCTGGCCTATACCCTAGTTCTTGTATGCAACAATAAATAAATCTTTTAAAAGAAAAGAAAACATACCATTAGAGCAAAATAAAAGCTATCTAACCATCAGAATGCCTCAAAACATTTCAAGATAGACTATTTGAATCATTAGTTAAAACTGTTGCCTTATCCCTTTTGCTTGCTTCATGTACACAAAAGAAAACATTTGGGGGGTTTCCACATGGTATGCAGTTCAAATTTGCTCTATAAGCTATTTTCTGACTATAAACTTGTTTTAAATGACCCAGTGAGCTTTTCTTTGCCTGAAATCAGAATGTTGAAATGGCACTTCTTTATAATAGATTTATTATTTCAATATGTTTTATGGTTAAAATCTTGTTATTTGGAAAAAAATAATTGTCTGAAAAGTATAACTTTTCAAGACATATTTATGTTGAAGTGTCTTAATTAAGCACTCATAGGTGAGGCATTTTGTAGCATATTACAGAGCATGTACTTGAATTAACAAACAGCTCAATCAATGACAAAACACTAATCCTACAATAGTCTTATTGAAATTTCACTTGAGCAATGGTCAAATATTGCTTCTGATGAAGTTGTGTTAATTGCAGCAGTTAAAATGTCTCCCAAAATATTTAACTTATTACAAAGGTTATTTGTCCCTGCATATCTAAGGTGTTTCCAACTTTGTAGAATGTGATAAAACCCTCAGGCTGGTTTTCATCAAATTTTCAGCAGAAAGTAGGACATGAACATGAATACTTACAGATTCTGGAAGATGGGATGACTTCTCAGTCCAATGGGGTGGCATAGGAAGAAAAAGACCCATGTAATATAACCACATACTGCTCAGGCCACTTGACAGCCTGTGATAAAAGCACCAGGTGCCCTCCAGTTCCATTCATTCCATGTGGTTCTTCTAAGGAAGCTCCACTTCCCTGTACTCATTTACTTTCTTAAACTCACCCTGTTTTCTTTCTTTTTTTAATAAATATATTTTCTTAAAGCTTTATTTATGCATATAAAAGCTGGGATATAGGCCAGAGGTGTGGGTGTGTTGAGAGAATTCACCAGAGACAGAGTGGGGAGCAGAACAGGCAGATAAACTGAAATACACTGCTGAGGGTGAGATAGGAGAGGTCTGCTGCACCATGTGGGAAGCTCCCTGGCTGAGGATCAAATTCATGCTGCAGTGGCTGCTGGATAGCTTCATAGTGCTGAGACTTAACCCATTGTGCCACCAGAGAGGGTCCAACTCACCTGTTTTCTTCTTAATACTAATCAAAGTCATTCTCCTCTGTTTATCCTTACTCTGATTTTGACATGATAGTTTCTCCTACTTAATATCGCCCTCCTTTCTCTTTCCTTCAGGTTCTCCATGTTCTTCTCAAAGACCAGAACAGGAGTACAAGCTTGGGAGGCTATTTGAGATTGTAATGTGCCTATATTTGTTATTTGTGTATATTTTTATCTCTATTGTACTCCTTACCCTTCTGAAGATTTTATATGATTACACAGGCATGAACTTACAATGATTTTGTTGTTGGTGACTGACATATTTTTTTTTTCAAATATTAGCAACTACACAACCAGACCTGAAGGCTCAATTCTAAAATAGTGGTACAGACATTTTCTTAGCACACAAGGAGCTAATATTCCTTTCTAAATTATTTTTTTCATTTATTGTTTCTCCTCTATTTTTAAATTTTTTTATTAATGAACTATCATTATTTTATATCTTTGTTAATATTTTGACAATATAGGATTTCTCCCCTTGGGTGTGGTCATCATAAATCTTCCACCACATCTCTTTTTAGAAGTGAAAATGTTAGTATGATGACAAGTAAGGGAAAAGGATTGGAGCTGAATGCATTTGCATGAATGGAACTGTTCCTAATATTATTTTAAGCAACTAATGCTGAATGAAGGAGTGATGAGATTGTTAGTTGCAGTCTGTTCTAACTGAATAGTCACAAGAACAATAGAAAAGGAAAGGCTGCCTTATTTCCAGCAAGAATGTTATTGCAAATCACAAATAAAGGTTTATTCACATTAATAAACACAATCCTGGAGACCCTTTTTAATGTGTTGGTCAGTTGCAATGTAAGTGGATAAAACTTAAGTTATTGGGTATTTTTTACTATTTCTGTCCACTTCATGATTTTCCTTGTCTTCTGAAAAGATTAAGGTTACAAGATAAATTGGAACAAATAAGTTCAAGATATTCAAATTTCCCTAAAGACTGATGCTCTATACTTATGAAATTTTAACCCTAATCAAAGTGATCAGCAATACAGTAGTTATCTGAAAGTATGAGTAGATTCTTTACCACCTTCATACAGAAAAAAAGAAGGCAGAGAAATTCACCAGAAAATTTTGACTTTATAAGAGCCATTATGTTTTTTGAATGTTGGTTTGTTAACAAAGACAGTAAGATATACTATCTAAGACAAATATATATGACATTTTTTAAAGAATTTTTTTTTAGTTCCTATAGAAAGATTCAAATGAAGTTACTGAGAAACTTCCACCAAACAATGGTGACTGCACCTGAGGGGAAAAATCCTATACTGTGAAAAAATAAACAAGGATGTTTAATAAATAAAATTAATTACCAAAAAAGAAGCAAACTTCCACCAACCCCAATATCCTGTTTGGAGTAGGTCATCTTAATCAGCTATTAAGCTATCAATGACGACAAAGACCTTCTGTACCTCTTTCAGGGGATTCTCTTTTAGGAAAAGGAACCTACTAAACAAAGGATGAAATGCTTCTTTTTTCTCGTGATTCTTAGGAAACACTGTTGTTTCCAATCTCCCATTAGAATCACTTCAAATTATCTTCCTATTAATATATATTCACTACCACTAGCCTTAAACTAACACTTAAACCAAACTTTCCAATCCTGCTAGTCTATTTAGTAGAGGGGAATGAAGTAACCTATGTACATATGTACGTATTTCTTACCATTTTAATAATTTTTAAGTGAACAATTTGGTGCTGCTGATTATATTCACAATGTTGTGCAACTGTCACCACTGTCTATTTTAAATACTATGTTTTTCTATTTTACTCATCTGTCTTTGGTTACTTAGGTTGCTCCATAATTTCGCTATTGTAAATAGTGCTACACTAAACATAGGAGTGCATGTATCCCTTTTATTCTTCAGGCAGATACCTAGGAGCAGAATTTCTAGATCATATGTTAGGTCCATTTTTAATGTTTTGAGAAACCCCATAGTATTTTCCACAGGGGCTGAACCAGTCCTCATTTTCACTAAGAGTATAGAGAGTTCCTTTTTCTCCACTTCCTCCACAGCACTTGTTTCTGGTCTTTTGTAAAAAATATATTTATTTACTTACGTATACAAGAACTGGAGTATAGGCAAGAGGAGTGGGGATGGTGAGAGAATTAACCAGACACAGAGTGGGGAGCAGAACAGGAAGATCAACTGAAATACACTGCTGAGGGGAGCAGTGGGTGAGTTAGGAGAGGTCTGCTGCACCATGTGGGAAGCTCCCTGACTGGGGATTGAATTCATTCTGCAGTGGCTGCCCATAGCTTGACAGTGCTGAGATTTAACCCCTTGTACCACCAGGGAGGCCCTAATCTTTTTTATCTGAGTCATTCTCTCAGGTGTGAGGTGCTATCTCATTGTGGTTATCACTTTCATTTCCCTGATGATTAGTGATGATGAGCATTTTTTCACATGTCTGTTGACCATCTGTTTGTCTTCTTTAGAGAAATGTCAATTTAGTTATTCTGCCCATTTTTTTTTATTGGCTTTTGTCATTGTTGTTGAGTTGTACAAGTTCTTTGTAGATCTTGGATATTAGCCCTTTGTCAGATGTATGACGTACAGATATATTCTTTGTTTAATGACAACTTCTTTTACTGTGCAGAAGTCTTTTAGCTTGATGTAGTCCAATTTGTTTATATTTGCTTTTATTTCCCTTGCTTTTGGGTTGGATCTCCAAAGACAGCTTTGAAATCAATATCTCAGTGTGTTTTGTCTATCTTCTCTTTTCTGTATTTTATGGTTTCAGGTCTTACATTCAAGTCTTTAATCAATTTGAGTTAATTTTTATATGTGGTGTGAGATAGTGATTTAATTTCACTCATTTGCATATGGCTGTCCAATTTTCCCAAGATCATTTGTTTAAGAGATTTTCCTTTCTCCATTGTATACTTTAAACTACTCTATAGTAGATTGTCCTTATTTCTGGTTAGCATATTTTTGAGATTCACCCATATTTTAGCATATATCAGAAATTCACTCATTTTCATAGCTTAATAATATTCTATTGAATGTATGTACTACATTTTATTAATTCATCCGTTTAGAGATACTTTGTTTCCACCTTAGCTATTGTGAGTATTGTTGCAATGAACATTACAAGTATAAAATCCAAGTATCTGTTTGAGACTGTTTTCAATGATTTATGGTATGTATCTGGTAGAGTAATTTCTGGGCTTTGATATATTTAGCATTTTGAGGAGCCATCAAATGCCTTTTCCATAGAAACTGCACCATTGTACATTCCCTCTAGCAATGGATGAGTGTTCCAATTTCCCCATATGTTCATCAACATTTGTTATTTTCCACTTTTCTAAATTATAACTACCCTAGTAGGTTTTAATTGACTTTTATTAAGATTTTGAATTTCATTTCCTTAACAATTAGTGATGTTGAGCATCTTTTCATGTGTCTATTGTCCATTTTGTATATATTCTTTGGGAAAATGTCTATTCAAGTCTTTTTCAATTGAGTTAATTTTTTGTTATTGAATTTGGGTGGTTCTTTAAGTGTTCTAAATATGAAACCCTTATCAGATAAAAAATTCACAGATAGTTTTCTCCTATTCTGTAGATTGTCCCCTCATTTTTATTATGTCTTTTATACACAAAGTTATAAATTTTATGAAATCCAATTTATTTTTTTCTTTCACTGCTCATACTTTTGTGTCACATCTAAGAATTTATTGCCAAAATCTAAGGTCATGAAGATTTATTGCTATGCTTTCTTTTAAGAGTTTTATGATTTTAACTCATATGTATATTGCTGATCCATTTTGAGTTAATTTTTGCATATTGTATGAGTTACTGATTTATTTTTGAAGATTACCTCTTAACATAGTGGCAGGGTGACCTGTGAATTTTTATAGTAACCCCACAAACATACCAAAATTCATCTCCATTCAGTAGAACATCAATGATTACTCTAAACTGGGGAAGTAATAAAGGAAGCAGAGAAGAAAGTAACACCGTGTCTAGCTTTTTTAGTTCAGAAAACTCAGAACCTCTCTATAACAATTTCATTAGTTCAGGGGGGTCACTCATTAGTGTCTTTAGCTCCACATTTACCTCCAATTTAGTCTCTGTATTTTACTTATTTTCTACCAGAACGCAAATCCCAAATAGAAGTTCAGAAAAAAAAGTGTTAGAAGTCAAGAAAATGTTTACTGCTATTAACTTTCTGTTAAATAATAATATCTAGAACAGTGGTATAAGGAGCTCCATAGATCTACACCTCAACAAAACAACCATCAGTGCTAAAAATTATTTTTAAAACAACCATTTAAAGTTGTTGTTCCAGGGCCTTCCTGGTGGTACAGTAGTTAAGTGCTGCGCTGTGGAGCTGTCGGCAGCGGCGACACAAGTTCGATGCCTGGCCAGGGAGATTCCCACATGGCGGGGCAGACCTCTCCTGCCTCGCCCGCTGCTCCCCTCAGCAGTGTGTTTCAGTCTATCTACCTGTTCTGCTCCCCACTATGTCTCTGGTGAACCCTCTCGCCGCCCCACAGCTCTGGCTTGTACCCCAGCTTGTATGTATAAATAAAAAAAAATAAATCTTTAAAAAAAAAAACATATTATGTTTAGTAAAATTTATCCAATAGAGGGCTTTTTTTGCAGAAATAGAGAAGATACAGGGAAGTCTATATTCTCCTTCTCTAACCTTGTGATGAAGTGCATTACAAAATTCACTACTCCACCACAGTTTGGAGGATTGGTTCATTTAAATAATTCTATGGCAGCTGGTAACTATAGTTGAATGCATTTATAGGGAATTATATAATAATCTTTTAAAAGAATATCACTATTTTCTTTTTTTTTTTTTAAGATTTATTTATTTAAGCTGGGGTACAGGCCAGAGGCATGGAACGGCAAGAAAGCTCACCAGAGACAGAGTGGTGAGCTGAACAGGCAGATCAGAAATATACTGCTGAGGGGAGCAGTGGGCGAGGAAGGAGAGGTCTGCCGCGCCATGTGGGAATCTCCCCGCTGGGCGTCAGACTCGCGTCACTGCTGCCCACAGCTCCACAGCGCAGCGCTTAACCGTGGCGCCACCAGGGAGGCCCCTCACTATTTTCTTTTTTAATTATTGAAGTAGCATTGCTTTATAAAATTATGTTTTAGATCTGCACTATAAAACAATGTCTGCTTATACTATATTAAGCACACCACTAAAAGTCCAACTCTGTTCTCCATACAATTGACCCCTTTCCCCTCTTCAAAGCTGTTAAGTTATTATTTGAGAGTCTGTTGTATGCAAATAAATTCTCTAATCTGCTTTTGTATCTCTGGTGATATTCAACACAGAGATGCAGGTGAGAGTGACGGAACAGAGACTAACAAAAATTTGGCAACAGTCAGAAATTTCTCTTCACATCATAGCTTTATGGATATCAAGATGAAAGGACAGGCCTGGGTCCCTGCTTTCATTTCAAAGAGGTCCAGGCATTAAATCTTTACTTCCCACTTGCCTTTGGCAGAGGCTTATGTAGATCAGGGAATCTGATGTGAATCCTAGGGGAGGAAAAAGTGATTTTGTCACACAAACACAAATCATATTGATGGATCTGAATAAGAGCAATATGAGGAAAATATGTTGAGATGATGTGGAAAATACTGCAACATATTGAGGAGATGAGTGAAATATGTATTTGAGCATTTCTTTTGGAAGGAATTTGAAGGAAAAGCCAGAGATGAAATCTGCTTCTTTACTTCCAGAAAGTAATAATAATTTAAAATTCAAGTTCAATTGGCTGATTGACCTTTTTAAAGAGTATTGGTTGTCTTTTTAAAGAGTATTGGTATAGAATATCATACAGTTTTATAATTAATACCATTTCTCCATGGTCAAGAGACACGCATATTACCAAGAACAATTGCCACTGGTAGGATCTTACTTGCCAAACTTCCAAGTGTTTCCTTATAAAATAGCTAGTGACTGAGAAAGCGGTTGTCATTTAGCTCAAGAAGTACACACTAATTACACACTGTGAGCAAGGCATGTATCTTTTTCTTTGAAAGGAGAAGGACCTACGTATTTATAAGACACAACCCATCCATCAGAACATTTTACTACAGAAGAAATACCACAGATGCCTCATGGTAATGTAAAATTACTATAGGAAGTAGCTGTGAGAAATAACACAATCAATAAATGTTCTTTGTAAGTTGGAGACAGAATCAATTATTCTCCTTGGAAAGAGGATACAAAAGCCTTATAGAGCCGGTTGGAACCAGTCCTGAAGGATGAATAAGATAATAAGGAATGAAGATGTTAAGAAACTCTGTGAATACAGGGACATTCTGAGAAAAGCAAGAATGCATCTGGGAAACCATTTTCTTGATAATCATATAACTGAAGTTAGAATAAAAGATTAGAATAAGACTGCTGAAATATTAGGTACATATTATAGATATCATTTTACTATAATGAATGTAATTATAAATTCTTGGAACTCTCAGTTTTATTAAGTTATGTATTACCACAGTATTCATAATTTCAGATTATATTATGCTATTCTCAAACTGCTCTAAGAAACTACACTTTTAACAAATAATTTAGTAATTTCTCAGATTACTGAATTACTCTGGGTCCCACCAAGGGTCAACACCAAGAAGGTTTGAACATGCTAGAAATATATTAGTTATAATTCCTGTGAGAGGAGATAGGAAGGGAACTAGAGGAGACACTTCAACACAAGTCTAACCCCAAGTAAAGAATAAAAGGAAGAGTAGGAGTGTCTTAGAGGGCAGTGAATTTGTTTTTGTTGTTGTTGTTTTGTGTGTGTGTGTGTGTGTGTGTGTGTGTGTGTGAGAGAGAGAGAGAGAGAGAGAGAGAGAGAGAGAGAGAGAGAGAGAGAGAGAGAGAGACCTTTAATAGATTAATGTGCACAGAGAGGGAAGAAGAGAAATGATATACTTTCCCAATTAAATACCCAAAGTTACTCATCCCCTTACAGATAAATGCCCAGTCAAACAGTGTTGGCCCAAAGTGGGGCCAATAAGGCCTGAAAGCTTGCCACAAGTCTAATGCAGGAGAACCACAGGAAAGGAGCAGAAGGGGCCAGACAAGTCCAGGATGAAAGACTAATCAAGATAAAGGCTGCCATTGCCAGCATCCCCACATGTCTCTCACCCACGTCTCTTCCAAATGTCTCTACATGTCTCTACTCCATGTGTCTCCTTCCATGTCCCCAAATTCGCTGATGCAAGTCCGTATCTTTGGTAGTGAGTTTGTAAAGGAAGTTCCACAAGGTTGTTGAAGAATCCTTAATCAGTCACCCATCAGAAATGTGTCACATGTCCCGGGAACTGGCCTGCCATAGTATTCTGCTGCACTCAGAAACTAGAAGCTTCACCGGGGTAACATGGCCTTGGCACAAATGTGGAGAAGAATTTGAGACATAGGAACCTGGAACTTGAAGTCAGTTGTACACCCTCAGGTGGGAGATTTTAGAAAGGAATTCTGGTGGCCACACCTAGAGACACAGGATTCGCCCAGCATTTGTATATGGGTGCCTCATTTAACATTTCAAGTATGTCTGTTTAAATGCAGAGGAAACTTGGTCATCAATTTATTGGTAGAGAAATAAGTGTTTTCTTTCTCAAGAAAGTAATTTATTACCCAGAGAAGCATCAAAATAATTTATTACCCAGAGAAGTGGCTTTAACAGCCACTTAAAGTTTAATCCACAGAAAGCTGTCACTTCCTTCTCAGTAAATGGTAAAGTGGAAGAGAAAGATTTGGAAAGTGCACTTATACAGGATTCCCTTGTTATCCAAATGAAGATCCAATCTTGTATGAATTGGTAGGTTATTTTTGTGCTATTACCACTAATTTAAATAGAAAAAAAATTGAGCACATCCAGACAATTCAAAACAAATCATACCAATAAGAATATTGTACTTTCAGGTAGTAAGAGAAACCTGTATAGAGAGGTAGCATTTTTTTTCCCCCTGAAGTGAGATTTCTTCATGGCAAGTGACTGCTCTGCCCAAACCTGCTTGTGCTAGGATTGAGGGACACTAGGGTTTAGTAGCCATGTCTGTGGTAATCTAAGAATCTCTTTATCAGTTTAATTCTTCACATCTGTTTCCTACAGTAAAACCTCTACAACAGGAGATCATGTGCATGAACAAGAATAAGAATGAATAAGTGACAAGGAGTCGCATTCTATTATGGCAATATGATTTTCACAATAATGTCCTTGTTTTGATATCAAAATTTCACCCTGCCGTGGTAGAAGCTGATATTATTCATGGCCAGTGAGCAATTACTAAGTTCACCAAAGAGAATGGAAAGAGAGAACTCAAGACTCTAGAGCTCAAAGGGCTTACTACCGGGACAAAATGACACACATATAAAAGTAGTGAAGTTAGTACAGACTATTGAGTCTTAATTTGATTATATAAGCTACAAAATTAGCCTATAACCATTTTCTGGATGTTTAGCAGAAGGCACAAAATCCTGGATCAGAAACAAAGGGCATTTTATGCACAGCACAGCAGCATCAGTTGGAAAAGCTTAGGAAATCCACTGACTTTCTAGCAAAAAAGTAAGCTCATTTGCTATGTGTGCAAGGCAGTTATACATTAGCTCCTCTTGCAGGCCACCAGCTGCACAAAATGAGAAATGACCTGGGCAACAAAGCCTTGTACTCTTGGCACACCCAGCAAGACTTAAGGATCTCAAGAAGCTCATGTAAGACTGTCACTCCCAACATGAGTAGGAAATAAAATGATCACTACAGGTGACAGCACCACTGATGTATGAAGATCAGAAGTAACAAGACTCGGGGTCTCCCTGGTGGTGCAATGGGTTAAGTCGCAGCACTGTGAAGCTATCTAGAGCCACAGCAGCACGAGTTTAATCCCCAGCCAGGGAGCTTCCCACATGGTACAGCAGACCTCTCCTGTGTCACCCGCTGCTCCCCTCAGCAGTGTATTTCAGTCAATCTGCCTGTTCTGCTCCCCACTCTGTCTCTGGTGAATTCTCTCAAATCCACCCCCACACACACCTCTGGCCTACACCCGAGCTTGTATGCATAAATAAATAAATCTTTTTTTTTTTTTTTAGGAAAATAAGTAACAGGACTCTTATGGCTTAGGGACAGGAACTGATGGTGATACTGGCTGCAAAAAAAAAAAAAGGGTTTTTACTGACTATGATGTGTTTATTACTAGCTTAATTTTATAGGCAATAGTGGGTGGCTGAAAGGGGTGGGGGGGTGGAAAGCAGGGGTAGAAGGAGGAATGGGAAGATTTGTATTAACAATTATTAGCTACAATATAAAACTATTATGCTCAGCATCCTCAATGATTTGAAAGAATAGATGTTAGTTGCAGGAATCTGATTATAATCAAGAGGACTGATTCTTTTGTTATCTCCATCCAGACATTTCTACATATTTTCTATTCAATATCTGTCCTAAAGCATGAGAGAAAGATTAGGAACAATGTCTGTGTTTTAAGCTTCAATTAGTTGCATGGTGCTTAATGGGAGTTTGGGGATTTAAAACCCTTTCTGCTCCCATTAGATAAAAATCCATGACATGTAAGTCATTATTATTCATCAGCATGAGGCCAGTAAATTAGTGGCAGGCCAATTCCTGCTCCACACCCATGTCTGCTTGGCCCAATTCCTGCAGTGAGTTCCAGAGCCACACAAGAGGTTGAAGCCAATGGTGACCTTTTGTACCAGAAACTCCACTGATTCCAGCAGGAAATTGGGTTTCCTCCACTTGGTTTCAGGGGACACTGTACATGACCTTAAGGTAGTTTGTGATCCTATTGTGAGGCCAACAGCAATAAAACAGCGTTTCCCAGAACAAAAGTAGCTGACATTGGAAGACAAGACCACTAGACAGTTATGAAGCAGCCCAACACCCTGCTTTGGAGAAGACAAATGGAACCATGGTTACAGCTACTTCCTCTCTAAACTGTATGAGTTTATGGAAAACAACAGTCAAAAGTGGAAATCACTGGCTAGCAGTAAATTACTACCTAATAAGGGAAGGGGCCCCCATATTGAAATTGATGATGTTATTTTTGGTTTTTTGTTTTTTTTTTTCAAAAGTAATGTTGGTCAACTCTCATATTCATAGTACACATACAGACTCTTTGATCATGAAAAAGGTTTTCTCTATCACTGTCTCACTGTGTCTCTTTTAGGGATTACAGATTTCATTTGCACATTTTTCTTAACATCTCCTTCTAGGAAAAAAAGTTTTCATCTGCAAATAAAAGAAAAGAGCTTCAGGAGTTTTCTGTTATTTAATTTGGGGAGATTTTTCTCACTCTTTGAAATTGCCTCATCAGCCTTAAATTTTTCTCTAGTTATTCTGCCTTTGAGATCACAGCCTACCCTGGCTCACTTAAATACCTAAATAACATTTTCTTCACTAATTTTCAGGTATGTCTACAACAATACTGTGACCATCTCAGCCATACATGCATTTTAAAAGAGAAAAGTTTTATTTCAAAAAAAGAAAGTAGTCTGTTACTAACAGTGATTTTTTTAAAAGTTTTTTAGGCAAGGAAATTTTCTCCCATTTCTAGAGCTACAAAATATTCAACAAAACATCTGCTACTGCATAAGTCTCTCTCTGATCCACTTCACCAAACAGAGTATCTCTATGCCCAAACTCAAACTGAATCCTTGACTTTAGGCCTATTTATGGACAATACTAAATATCCAGTGAAAAATTTTCCCATTCCAGCAGTGACCAGCTGTTTTGCTGATATCAAGCATCCAGATACTATTTGAGAACACATAGACATTTCAGTGAACTTTTCATTTGTCATCTGAGTATTTGGCACTAAATATGCCCAGTCTTTCGAAATCACAGAAGGAGCTCATTCTCCAGGCATTTCATATAATCTACCCTACAATGTTGTCTTTCTGTTCTAAAAGAAAGTTCCACTGTCCATTGAAAGTAGCAGTGTGGAAATTTTTCATCGTAGAGAGGTTGGATATTTCGAAGGCTATTTCAATCTTTGGGGAAACCAGAGCTAGCCAGGAGCTCAAGTCTGTAATTCAGGGAAACTAGACTGGAGGAATCCTCTAATTTCAGTGGTTTAAGTAGCCAAGGAATCTCTATGTGACATGCCCAACATGGGACCTGGTGGTGATAGGTGGGGGTTGGGAGTGGGTTCCTAGTAGTCTCTCAGGGACCCAAGCTGAGGGAGTCTCCATTTCAGCCATTGTTTCTGCATTTGCCTCAGAAGGAAGAGCAGAGCAGAGGGTCTTCTTGGCATTTTGTCAAAAACAAGTAGGAAAGGATTCTCACCTTTCAACCAGAGCTATTCACATAGCTACATTTAACTACAAGTAGTCAGTCCTGAATGTCCTCTCAAAAGATAATGGAACCAGATATCAGTGAACAGTAGTATTATCAGTTACATCTATCCATGTCTCAGAGGAAGACATGGATACCAACAATAAAAAAGGAATTTCCCTAAAGTTGGGTTTCTTGATAGGCACAAAATCATAGATTCTTTGGTTCTCTTAGACTAAGCGCAGGGTAACACTTTATGAGTAAGTAACCAACAGCAAGATGGCTTTGTTGGAGCTGAGGAGTGCACATAGATAAATAATTAACAAGATAATAATTATGGCTAATTACATTAATAATGATTTATGTCCCAGTGTACTAGACACATGGTAAATGCAACACATAAATCCTGTGATTTGAGGGACGACAATTTCATGTTTTCCAAAAGATTTTCTCACAAATATTTTTTGCTAAACTAAAAGCCACAGCATTAAAATACCTTAAGAATTTGATAACAAAGGTGGGGGAATTATATGCATTCTATTTTTGATTAATATTTCTGCACATTTCTTTTTAGTTCAACAGCATTTAAAAATGTTTGCTAAATGTGTGACTTATCTGTAACAAATATTTAGATGGTATTTATGTGTACCAAGAACTTATGCTGAGCACTTATTGATGCATGTCCAATACTTTGAGACATGATAACCCCTTGAGGTAAGTATTATTATCTCCACTTAAAGGTGAGGAAGCCAAGGCAAGAAAATATAACTTATTTACCCAAAGTCACACAGTTAGTGTGTGATGCAGTGATTCATCTGTGATTAAAACTCAGACAGTCTAACTCCAAAGTATAACATGGGGAGGGGGATAATAAAGATAAGGGAGATTCTAGCTTTGTCTCTAGATTAAACTTACCATACAGTCAGAGTGTATAGGAACAAGACTACCAGTATACCCACTTTTGTCCCTTGCATTCAAAATAGTATTGAAAGTTCAGCCAGAGAAATTGGGCAGTACACCATTTCCCCACTGTCCCAACACTGCAACCACACTGACTGACCCCCATGTAGTCCCTTGTAGTATGTCCACCCCAACATTGTGTAACCAATTTGTATAGTCTTCCATGCTGCAAATCTAAAACGCAATTGTTTATTGTATGTACAACTTCCATTTCTCTGTTGAGTTCCACATTTTTGCATTTATTATGATAGTATTTTCCTTTACCGCTATGAACACATTTATAATAAATAGCTGCTTTCAAATTCTTCTCTGCTAATTGCAACATCTTGGACATGTTGGAATTAATTTCTACTGCCTCTTTTATGTTTTGCATATGGATTATGTTTCCCTATGTTTTTTTTTTTCCTACAGCTCATGATTTTTTTAATTGTATACTAGACACTAGGAATGATAGTAATAGAGATACTGGAGTCTACTGTATTTCTGTAATAAGTGTTGAGAGTTAATAGCGAATTAACGTGGCTAGACTCAAACAATGAGCTTCTCTGCAGTAGGCACAGCTGAAACCTTCAGTTTCTTCATCATCCAACTGCTTTGTTATATTGGATGTCCTAGGGTATGCTGTTCACAAATGTGCTTCAAAAATATGCCAATTATTTGTAGGAAACTTACATACATACTTTGGGATATACCTCCGTTGCTCCCTCCCTACCACAGTTTCTCTCCTAACTTTCCTGCTACTCTGCCAACCTCAAGATATATCTTTTGATCCCATAAAATAAGACTTTGTTGCTGTTCTTGTTTCCCTGCCTGGGCCATGCAAAGATTTTATTCATAAAAATTTCACTTTTTTTCTTCATAGAGCTCTTTTACACATTTTGTTAGATTTGTACCTCCATGTTTCTCTTTTAGTATTTAGTTTTTGTCACAATTTCATGTTGGATTTTGTCAAGTACTTTTTTGTGCAATCAATGATATGATCATGTGATTTTACTTCTTTAGGTAGTTGATGTCATGAATTGCTTTCATTTTGAATGTTGAGCCAGCCTTTCATACTTGGTTATGGTCTATAATATTTTTATACATTGCTAGATTTTATTTACTAATGTTTTGTTGAGAATTTTTACATCTATGTTCATGAGTTACAGATCTGTAGTTTTTCTTTCCTGTAATGTCTTTGTCTGGTTTTGTTATTTGGGTAATTCTGGCCTCATGAAATGAGTTAAGTTGTATTTACTCTATAAAAAATTATACAGAATTGGTATAACTTTGCCTTAAATAATTGGTAGAATCCATGAGTCACCCCCTTTTTTTTTAAAGATTTATTTATTTATGCATACAAGCTGGCATATAGGCCAGAGGCGTGGGATGGCAAGAGGGTTCATTAGAGACAGAGTGGGGAGCAAAACAGGCAGATCGACAGAAACACACTGCTGAGGGAGCAGCAGGCAAGGCAGGAGAGGTCTGCCCTGCCATGTGGCAATCTCCCCAGTGGGCGTTGAACTCGCATCGCAGGTGCCAACAGCTCCACAAGGGAGGCCCAAGTCACCCCTTTTGAGCTTGGTGATTTCTGTTTGGAAATATTATTGATTATTAATTCAATTTATTTAGTAGATATAGGTCTATTCAGATTGTGTTTTCTTGTGTGAGAGTTGTTAGAAGGGCATTAAACCAGAGTCCTGTCACCTGGGGTGAAACTGGAGCACCTCTTGGACTTTGGAGAGCAGTGCAAATAGTGCCTGAAGGGAAATGGGAGATGTTCATGTTTCACTAAATGAAAGGTAGATGGGTGGAGACAAATACCTAGAGGCTGAAGTCTGGGGCAGAGAATCTGTCACCCAAGCTGCGGTATTATTGCTTGACCAGAGGCCCTGTGGAATGGGGAGCTGAGCAGTGTGGAGTGTGTCCACCATCATAGCACCTATAACCCCCACCATATTTCACTGGGCTCCCCCTTTGCTCCACTCCTCCCATCCTCCCCTTCTGGTAGCTTCAATTCTACAGTTAAATTTCTAGGAGTTGTTTTGGTTTGGTTTCCTGTTCCTTTGTTTCTCTATATTTCACATATGAGTGAAATCAATTATTTGTCTTTCTCCTTCTGACTTATTCTGCTAACATTACCTCCTCCAGTTTCATCCATGTCAAAATTATATTTTAGAGCCTCCTATTAATTTGTTTCAAAACTAAACATTTCATATCTTGCCTCTTTTCCCCCAAGATTCCAAAATTTTTAAATATAATCTTCATATAGTATTAAAATTTTCATCAATTACAATCAATCTATTCCACATATTATATGAAATAGATAAAAAAAATTGAATGACATATTTTGAGATAACTTTGTGACTCTATAAAGTCTTTATGACATTTGCAGATATATAGAATCACCTCACTTTCATTGGGAAAAGAAAAATCAGTAACAATTTGCTTCCTCTAGTAGGATTTAGAATTGAAATTCATATTCTTTTTCTCAAGTATGATATAAAACTCTCACTATTATACAAAACTACAATTGAAGCCTTTTTGAAATAATAATCCCTTCCTAAGACATCAGAATGGAAGCCAAAATTCAATATCAAAATATCCTGAAACAGCCAAAATCTCATTCTAAATCCAAGCTGTATCTAAAGCAATGTTAAAAAACTCAAATAATGTTCTGTGGTTTTAATTTTGTTTGCTTGTCATTATGATTTTTATTCCATAATAGAAAATTTTCTTAATTCCCACAAAGTCCAAATTTCAGTGACATATCTAATCAAATCAAACTCAAATTTAGGAGAACTTACAATAAGATCTTCATTCTTGGGATGTCACACGAAAACCTAAAGCAGAGAACTGAGTTACAGAAAGCTAGCACTAACTTAAGTAATTAGGATGGGTATTGAAATATTTAGTCTCCTTGAATGTTTGTAATGAATACAAATCAGATAATGAAATAATCAGTTTGTGTAAAAGGCAGTAACACATACTTCAGTAAGCAAACTAGAGTCAAGGAGCTACCATACAACTTTCTCAGTGTCTCAATGACACAATAAATATGATCATTTGTATAAAATGGTATCCTTAGTTAATCAAAATAAATTATTTCCCAGGTTTTGTCCTGGAGTTTATCAAATGCATAAAAAATTGAGTGTGCATCATAAAACAGTAGTTACTCATTTAAGAGAATTTAGGGGGGAAAGCATAGGTCCTTCCCATGCATACAAAACTGTTAATAAGTGAGAGATCTAATCACAAAATGAATTGACGAAAGTACCGTAAAAAAATAAACACTTTGCACCAAGAAATGCCTAAATATTGAAAGTAGAAAGTATGAGCAACAAAGCATGAAATTTTACTGATAAGCACAAAGAAACTGAAAAAATAAAATAAAAACAATGTCCTTTGTGGGCTCAGTTCAACAAAGGAAGGGAGGCATTGGCTGCAGGGAAGGAGTAACGGTTATACCAATGTTTAGAGTGTGACTTGCAACAAAAATTCTTGAGTGAATTTCTTAAGCACTCACATAGAAAAAATGTTTTAAATCCTCTTGCTCAGGATGTCTATCTTATGATCAGAAAAACCTTTAGGATATGTAAATTTACTCATAATTAGTGATTAGAAACTACAGGAAGCAGCTACTGAATCTCAATCAATTCAGGCAGATGGGTAAAGGAGAGCCCGGGAGCTCTCAGTGGATTTTTCAAGCTTTAATGATCTCTCTACACCAAATGTAGTGCAGCAACCAGGCTCAGAGCAGGCAGGGGGACCAGGTGACTAGGAGGCTGGCAGGTCTCCCAGCGCCGGGTAAATCTCAGCTCTTTCTCTTTGGCTCTCTCTGGCCTTCTCTCACAGTCCTGCCTCTCTGTAGTTGCTTGTAGTCCTCCCACCTTCTGATTGATGCTGCCCTTATAGCCTCAACCTCCAGGCTCAGGTGTGCCCACTTACACATGCCCACACCATGCTCCAGGTGTCCACCATCAGGCATGCATACCCTGAGCCCACGCTCAGGGTACCTCCTGCATTCAAGGCCGCAGGTGATAGCTAAAAGCCAACGGCACTAAAGCCTGACTAATTTCACTTACCCTAAAACATGCTAGGCTGCTGCGGACCAGCCGAGTCAAGCAGAATCTGAGGGAGGACAGTAGGAGATTAAGACAGGACTCAGAAGCCTTAGTGAAAGCTGGGACCAGGTGGGCTATCACAGAGTGGACACACCCAGTCCTGGCATAGCGTGTTTGTTTATATAATCTCAAGCATGAGGGGGCACAGGGTAAGGTTGATGTGTTTGTGACAGTTAGCATCTTGGAGGTATTAGGAGGTGCCAGCAGTTGCAACAATATCAGGAAGCTGCATGCCTGTGCTGAGCTCAGTGTTCTGGCTTGAAGGTCATAGTGGGGCGACATCCTTTCTATGCCTCGTGATTGAGCAACTGCTGCAGTCTCAGGTCATTCAGCGGTGGGGGGTGGGGGTGGGGGTGCAGGACTTGTTGCCTCAAGAGTACACTCCCCTGGCTCCCAACACTAGGTACCTGTGATAGTCACAGAGCTGAGTTATTAAGATCTGTATAGAGGCAGGAAGACTCAGGGAGCACAGGTTCTTGATGGAGCTGCAATGGCGGGTCTAATGGGAAGAGAGTTCTGGAGCCCTCAGTGCCTTTTTATGCTTTTTAATGGTCTCTTGTAGGGAGGCAACCAGGTACAAGGCAGGTAGGGTGGCCAGGGGGCCAGGAGGCTGGCAGGCCTCCCAGCCCCCAGTGAATCTTCACTCTCTTGGGCTCTCTGGTGGCATCTCATGGCCTCTGCTGCACCCCAAACGGAAGGTCCTCTGCTTCTCCTTTGTCTCTGCTGCTTCTGCTACTCTTCTCTGCTTGTAAGCCCAGTCTCTGGCCCAGGTGCGCCCACTCACACAGGCCCACACCCTGTTCCAGGTGCCCACCGTTAGGCATCCGTGTAGGTCTGCAGAGGTCCATCATTGGGGGGGAGGGCGGAAAAATCTGACAATTCTCACTTACCCTACAATCTGCTTTCAGAAAAAGACATGTTATTTCTAGCTATCAACTCCTACAGGAATGGCCTCGGTTGCTGAGCCACCTCACCTAGGGGGTCACCTCAATAACTTGTGGAAGTGGGTGGAAGGCCCATTCATCTGGCCCTATCCAGGACAACTCCAACAGACCATTTTACCCAAGAGCTGAGGCATCCAGCCCACTTCTCACCAGACTTTGCTTGATCTTGCTTCTGCCGCTTCCCTTACACAGGTGTTGATCAAAGGGCATGCTCTAGTAAGCTGCACACTAAATGCTGCTTCAGGGCCTGACCCCCTCAAAACTCCGCCTGCATTCTACATGTTTCTTTTCTAGATGTTGGAGACACTAGAGTAAGCAAGGTAAAAATACCTGATCTTGGCTCTTACATTTAGAGGAAACAAAATGAACAAGTAAATATACAGATGGACAAGATAATCAGAGACAGTAATAAAATTATTAAGAAAATAAAACAGAATAATTTGAAGTTGATGCCAGTGCTGTGTGGAAGTTATATTTTGATTGAGAGAGCAGAGGTAATATTTGAGCAGACAATTAAATGGGAAGAGTCAACCAGTCAGGGATATGGTGATAGACGTTAGAGAAATTTACAAGGGCAAACATATTATGGTATAGGGCCTCCCTGGAGTCACAAGGGGGTAAGTCTCAGCACTACGAAGCTACCAGCAGCCACTGTAACATGAGTTCAATCCCCATTTGATCCTCAGCCAGGGAGCTGACCCACATGGCGTAGCAGACCTCTCCTGTCTCACCCACTGCTCCCCTCAGCAGTATATTTCAGTGAATCTGCCTGTTCTGCTCCCCACTCTGTCTCTGGTGAACCCTCTCACCACCCTGCACCCCTGGCCTGCACCCCAGCTCTTGTTTGCATGAATAAGTAAATCTTTATTTAAAAAGATATTACGGTATAAAAAATAGTTTTACAGGGGAGGGAAGAGCACAAGGGAATATGGTGATGGTGCACGGGTGACTTGGTGGTGGGAATTTTATGAGGACTACACCTGAGAGAAGAAAGCAAACACAGTACAAAAATGAACATGATATAAAATATATATAGAAATCAATTAACTAATTAATAAAAAATAAAGTTTTAGTGCTATTAGGAGACAATGTCTGTATGATCTTGACGTTGGGGAGGGTTTTTTAAAACCAGTCATAAATTCAAACCACACAGAAAATTTCTCTGCATTAAATTTTAAAACATCTGTACTATAAAATATGCTTTGAACAAAGGGAGAGGGCAAACCACAGACAGGGAAAAAAAAATGTTTGCAGTTCATGTAACTGACAAAGATTATTGTCCAGACATGTAAAACACTCCTACAAGCCCATAATAAAAATAGCTCTGTAGAAAGAAATGGGATCAGGGATCAGGACTTTACATTTGTAGCACTAACACTTCATTTCTATTAAAAATGATCTGTAGCAACATATCCCATAACTGAAAATTAAGATTCAACAATAAAATCAATGTTCTTATTTTACAGAGGCTACACACACACACACACACACACACACACACACACACACACACACACACACACACAGAGTTACATAACTACACATCCATTAACACTCATGTCTGTCTGACTCTCAAGTTTGTTGTGTAGGACACGTTGTCCTCACTCTTGCCATTAACTTCATCTCTCATTCCTACCCACAAGTCCTTTTTTTTTTTTAAGATTTATTTATTTATGCACACAAGAACTGGAGTGTAGGCCAGAGGTTCAGGGGGGTGAGAGCATTCACCAGAGACTGAGTGGGGAGCAGAACAGGTGGATTTACTGAAATACACTGCTGAAGGGAGCAGCGGGGGAGACAGGAGAGGTCTGCTGTATCATATGTGGGTCAGCCTAGGATTGAGTTCAGGCCTTATGGTGATAGCGCTGAGACTTACCTTAGGCCACCAGGGAGGCCCTACACAATTCTATATATAGGTATCTCCCACATTTCAAAAGTTTGCTTTATGCCACTTTGCTTTTGCAAGTATCTACATCAGGATCTGCTTTCACTAACTGAAAGAAATCTGGGGGGTTTTGCATTTACCACAAAAGCTTAAAAGCAAAACTAACATTCGGTGTCTGTTCACAGTGGTGTCAGAGGCAGCTCACATCTCAGCAGCCACAGTGGCCCTGCCGAGCTCCTTCCCTGGAAACTATTTTAAACAGGTTGCATTGTGTCCCATTACTTCTGCTTTTACTATAAGTTAGTGTAATTTTAGTTTTACATGTTATTTGGCATGATTTGGTAGGTTATTTTCAGCATATGGGAACATTCACATCTTTCCATATAAATTAATGATAATTGTGTCTATGCTTTAAGCCATTTCAGCTTAGAAAAGATTTCATGATAACACACTACTTCCAGAGGGCAGGGGAAACCTTTATGTTTTGAAATTTCTTCAATTATATATATAAATTTTGTGTACTTCACAATTTATTGTATATAATATTTATTGAATACAATATGACTTGTGGTATTTAAGTGCTATTTCAATAAAAAATTGGCAAAACTATTGTATTGCCATCAGACTGCTTTTCTTCCTGGTTTCATGGTTAGTTAAATGGCCCCTCTAAATTTCACAGTATTTTATTTCTTTAATGGCACCAATCCCAAGAGCAGATAAGAAGATTAAATGAGCTAATGCATGCAAAGCTCTCAGCACAGTGCTGGGCAGAAGAAAGCAAGAAACTCAAAAAATTGTTCAGTAAATATATTGGAACTTACAAACTTTGAATTCAGACTGTCAAAGGGATGCATAGTAGAACATTGAGGTCCTGTCCTTTAAAACCCCCACCCCCAGAGTTTGCCAGATCTGACAAGCAGCATAATTCTGTGCAAGGCTGATCATCTTCATGAATGGCATAGGAAGTAGCATGTTATCTCACAGGATTTATGATGGCAAAAGATGAATATGATTCTTGTTTGACCTGCAGATCCCTGAGGAGGCTGGACTCAGTCACACATTCCAGCGACCACAAAGTCCAAATAATCCCACACACTGAACCTCAATATGTGTGTTTCATATTTCGGAACAAGCCCAGGATCGTCTACTAAATAATATGGCAACAGGTCTCTTAGGTTCCATACTTCTCCATGCAGACAGAGATACAAAGGTACTAAAAAGAGACATTCACCTTAAACCTGGGCTTATCATCCTGCATTTCAATTATTTTTTTCCTCTCTGGCTATCAATTCCAAATGTCAAAGAAGATAAAATTGTGTGCCATATTGGGAGACTGCAAACAATAATCATTTAGTTAGAAAACCACAATGTTAACTGGAACAGTACCAGGGTCTTTCTTCTTCACAGTTCAGTGAGATCCTCTCACTGTTACTGCAAATCATAACCACTTTGTCATGTCATCATTGTCAAGAAAATCTCTGTAAAATTACCCCAGAATTATTTAAGTTGTTTTTCATAAAAGTGCATGTTTTCACCAAAATATCCTTCAGCAAGTGATACAAACTGTGATACAACCACACAATAAATAATTTTTCAGTGATAAAAAATGTTTTATTAAGCCATAAAGAAAACTTAAGCGCATATTGCTAAGTGAAAAAAAAAACAGTTTGAAAGTTTACATACTATATGATTCCAATTATATGACATTCTGGAAAAGGCAAAACTATGGAGACAATAAAAAGGTCAGTGATTTTTGAAGGTTGGGGAGAGTGAGGGAATGAAGGTACAGGGGATATTTAAGTCAGTGAAACTATTCTATATGATACTGTAATGGTAGATACACGACTTTATGTCAAGGTCCATGGAACTAGACATCACAAATAATGATTCCTAGTATAAATTATAAACTTTCATTAATAATAGTGTACCAATAGTGGTTCACTAACTGTAACAAGTGAACCACACTAACTTGAGATGTTATAATAGGGGGAAGTGTGTGTGTGTGTGTGTGTGTGTGTGTGTGTGTGTGTGTGTGTGTGTATTAGGAGAAAGGGCACATGGGAACTCTTTGTTCAGCTTTTTCATAAACTTAAAACTGCTTTAAAGTCTTTTAATTTTTAAAAACATGCCTTTCAAACACTAAAGTTACAACAGTAAGACTGAAAATATCTTACTAGAGAGGATAGATTGACTTTGTCCTTTTTCCTGAAGTTAGGTCATTTCTTTCCAGTCTGAGCGTGAAATATGATAGTGACAGGTCATTGCTGTTCTCAGGGACGGAGTTGTGTGTACATTGTTCTTGTATTGAAGGCGGATGACTTCTAGAGAGATCCATGAAGCTAGCTAGCATTCATGGATGGATATTGGTTGCTAGTTACCAGAGAGGCAGGGAGCAAATAGGACCTAAGGCCCCATCTCAATAAGTTGTAAGTGTTTTGGTGTCCTCAGTTCATATGGGCTGATAATCCATCAGCACGACTCCAGGCCCAACCACTTGTCTATGGCTGCATGAGATACCCTCAGCAAAAACTCTCTGAGTTCAGTGTATCCTCAGATCTGTGAGAATACTGATCATAAATGACTGTTGCAGCATGCCATTAGTTGGGGTGGGGGGAGCTGCTTGTTTACAGAAATAGATAACTGAAACAGGGAATAACTGCAACAACTACACTTTTACTTTCAATCTACACTTTTATCTTCTTTATGACAGATGAGGATTTTAATATGTACTTAGACTATTTAATAAATTTAAAGTGTTATCACTTTACCTGTCAGAAACAGCTTTTGTACTATGGATCTGCTGAACATATTTGGATATTTTGAAAAATCTGCTTCTTGAAAAACTCACATTAACACTATGAGCTTTTAAAAGTCAACTGTACAAAAGTCTAGGGGGAAAACAGTCCCTGAAAATGACATTTTATTTCTAAAGTTTTGCATGACATCTTTACAAAAGAATTAAAGAAATACACAGTAGGATGAAATTCAGGCTTATTATTATAATGTTAAGTACAAGAGTTGTTTTTTATTGTTTAATGTTAATCACTTAAATGTTAATCTATTTTTTCTGCTTAAATAGCATTAAAAATAGAACTTGCCTCTACATATACTGTTGAGCAGATCTTTTAGAGTTTCTGTGTCACTTACTCTATTCAGACGTGATACATTTCATTTCTTAAAATTAAAAATAGCTTCCAAATGCCACTATCATCTGCTAATTTTTATAGCCACTTAACCGAATGCTAATTATGTTCACCTCAAAATTTTTATATTTATTTCATTAAATGTGGAACCATAAAATTTTTATTTGACCAAGTAGCTACACAAATAAGAGATAACTTTTTTTAATACTGTTACATAATAAATGCTTTTTGTCAATTTTATATTATATAATGTGGAATATAATTTACTAATCAAATTTTAATTCATTAACATTTTTGGGGGGACTTCGAGATACTGAACATCCTCTGATTTTCCATCTCTCAAATATATAGGAAGAATTTTTAAAAATCATTTCATGCCACAACCATGCAACATCACCAACTCTCTAAAATTTTGTGACACATTGCAATTAGCATCTGTTTCTCAGTAATGCATCTGAGGGTCAGCTGGAGTAGCTCTGTTCCATGTGTCTCTTCTGGGATCATGTGTCCCATTCTGTTCTTCTCATAAGAATGGGAGAGAATAAAACGTCCCAAGTGCAAGCATATTTTAAGCCTCCACTCTTTAACATTCTAACATCGCATAGGCCAAAGCCAAGCACATGGGCCAAAGGCATGAGGCCATGGCAATCACATAGATGTCCAATTCTACTACAAGGGAGTGAAGCATTAGGACAAGTCAATCCTTCATAAAAGGTAAATGAGGACTGTTTACGCCATGGAAACCTGCATTCTATACTGGCCCACCAGACCGTGTTTCTAGCCCAACCCTGAAGTCCAGCCAGGTCAGTTCCTCAGCCTTTGTGCTACTACTACTTGTTGAGGTCTACTTCCAAAGGTCAAGTTTCTTCCTTAACCAGACCCAATTTCACAATGCAATAATAGTTTGATTGTTATGCCATGATCATCAAATATTCCAAAAGAATAACCTAATGTGAACTTTCCCCAGAACAATACAATGGAACACATAAAAGATGTACAAAAAGCTCATTTTGGAAGAACAAATGTTACTGCTACCTTTTACTGACAGCTTAATCTATAAGAAGCTTCAGGCTGAGTACTTTACAGAATTCTTTCACAAGATGGTAATATGACCACATGATTACTCTAAAACTTGATTATCCACATCATGAATGGGGACTTTGAGTGGCTAAGGTTTATACCAACTGCTAAATCCCAAGTGAATATAACAAGCATTATAATTTAACTCTCCAATATCTATTCAACTAATACAAGATGCTTTGACCTCTTGTCAAGACTTTATTTCCTATGACTTTATATTTTAGTATAGAGACAAAGGCAGGGAAAAATATGTAATATGATGATGATCTATTAAAATTATAGATTAGTCCATGCTATGCCCAGAACACCACGTTTTTCTCTATTTTCTAATTGGGTTCTTCGACTGAAATTTTGTTTAATAAATCATACCTGATTCTTCCAAAAGTTAACTTTTTGCTTACGTTTCTGAGCCAGTTTTTCTTGCTTTCCACCAAAAGCATAATGAGTGAATTAGCTAGGGTCACAGTGATTGTCATCACTTACTAAATAACTAAGGTCCTGGAGGGTGGAATGATGTTTTTCATCTATGTATACACAATGCCTAAAAGAAATTCCTGAAACATAATGTGCTAGGCACAGAATGTTTATGTGCCCCCCAATTCATATGTTGAAACCTAATCCCCAATGTGATGGTATTTGGTTGTGGAGCCTTTGGGAGGTGATTAAATTGAGAGTGGAAACTTCAGGAATGAATTAGTGCCCTGACTACAGAGACGCCAGAGTAATATCTCCCCATTTCCACCATGTGAGAACACAGTAAGAAAACCGTTGTCTCTGAACCAGGAAGTAGTCTATCACTAGACAATGGATGCTGGCACTGTGGTCTTAGACTTGCCAGCCTCCAGAACTGTGAAAATAAATTCCTTTGTTTTTAAGTCACCAGTCCATGGTAATTTATTATAATGGCCTTAAAGGACTAAGGTAATACATAACTTATTTTTTCCAGATTTTTGTGCAGAACTTCTGGCTTCTCTTACTTAAATATGACACCTCCATCCTATCCTCTGCATCAAGTTCCCTGAATTCAGCAAATATGAATCTAACAAAATTAGGAGCTTAGACTATTCTCAGCAAATATTAATAACCATAATTATTCTGTGAAGATTTGTGTTAAATTTAGGGCCTTAAACTAATAAAATGCCTCCCAACTACTTACCAAGTGATTTGCCCCAAATGAAAGATATATGTCAAAGTTCCCTTAGCTTGGGATGAAAATCTATATAAAATGGCAAATGTTGCCTATTATATTTTAACATAGACAAAGAAAACTGAGACTTTTTAAATGTAAGTTTTAAAGACTATGCAGATTATTCTAAAACCAACCTGGATATTGTGAGTTATCTGCAAAATAAGGTTTAGATGTAACATTAACAGAACTAAACTTTTCAACACCACAAATAAGTGGAAGAACTTGTTAGTACTATTTTGGAGAGTTAAAAAAATTGTATCATTTATTGGGAGGTGGGGTTCTATTTATAGCTATTATGCCCATTCTAGAAAAATACCAAGAAAAATCTTAATTTTTAAGTGTTAGTTATCTTTCTAAAGTAACAGGAAATCCCAATTCAAATTGCTTAAGCAAAGAAGGGATCTCTTGACTCCTAGAACTGAAAAGAACAGAGATTAAACTAACCAGGCACCAACCAGTTGATTTGAAGTAAAATGTTATCAGGGCAAGATTTTGCCTTACCATCTCTTGCTGTCTTATCCATGAGCTCTCAGGTGGGCTTGCTCTTTGGGGATACAGCAAGATTGTACATAAGCAACTTTTACTACTACCTTACCTCCAGTTCCAAATCTTGTGAGGAATGAATGATATTTCAACCCTGATGGCTGAAACCAAAGCTACAGAACTGAATAGTCTCTGAATGGACCTACCCCTAAGTCCTTCCTAAACTCATGGTGCTGACTGACAGGAAGTACTCCTCCCAGCCCACAATTGCATAGTGGAGAACTTGGTACCATAGTTAAAGTGGGGGCTGATGCATGAAGGAAAAGGGATGGGGATGAAAGATAAATCATAAATGTCTCTACTATAATACCATTACTGAGGGATAACAATGACAAACATTTTGCTATATGTGTGTTAAACACACACACGCATGAAAAATTAGGGCGCTTAAAATTAGAGCACTTTAAAATTGATTTATAGAAGCTATAAAAATTTTAAATTTGCGTTAATCCATTTATATGAAATTCTTAAAAATAAATCTAAAAGCAGTTTATTGGCTACCCGTGGTTTGAGGTGGGAAGATAATGGAAATGTTCTATGCCTTGATTACATTGGTGCTTAAACCAAAACTCATAAACCTGTGCTCTCAAAATGGATGAATTTTATTGTATGTAAATTATGCCTAACTAAAGTGAAAAATTAAACAAAAAAATTTAAACTGATTTATGCAGTTATACAGTCTACTATAAACATTTCTGTATAAGAGGAAATTATCTTCAATTTGACAATTAGCACACAGTCCAAAAATCACAGAATTGGTAGAGCTAAGTTAAAATTTAAAAATCAATTAGGAACATATAAAAATATTTAAAGAGGAAGGAAAAAATCAGTTCATGATTTTTGCATCTGAGAGTGCTGCTAATCAATCAAATACACTGTATGTAGCATCTGAGCAAATCACTTGTAACTAATTTTAGCAAGTTTTTTCTTAATTAATTTAAGAGATTATGAAGACTAATGTCCCATACAGGATCAAATCAAAAGATACAATAGCATGATGAATTTTACATGACTGATATGTTGAAATTTTCCTCAGTCAAAAACACTGATATACTAATACCATGTTGGTCAGGGATCATGGTAAGTGATAAAGTGTAACAGGGACAAGGTTATCTAGAAAAATGAGGCATATTAACATGCCATTGTAACAAATATATATGCATCTGGTTAAGATTTATTAAGAATAAAACATCTAGCTAAAGAGAAAGTTTCTACCAATAATAATGACTATATTTGTTATCTTCTTGAACTCCAATTGTCACACTGCATTTATTACTTAAAGGATCTCATTAATTTTCCTACAATTCCCTTTTTAATTGAATTTTGTGATCATACAACTCAAAGCATGTGACTCTCACTGGACACTAAAGTGGGATGTGTTAGACATATACAGGAAAGACAAGCTCTGTGATCAAAGAACAAGATAGCTCATCTTCCAAATAGTGCAGTGAAGGTCAATTTTCAACTGTATCTCCTTGGGAATAGTAATACTACTACTACTAAATATTTATGTGACATTTGAGATGATCAAAAGTCTCTCTCACAGGCTTGCCTGGATAGAGTGTCATTTTAAAATACATTTTATAAATGGAGAGTCTAAATCAGTGTCAGTGAGTATCTCATAAACAGTAGAGAGGCAATTCCAGGACAAGGAATCATGATCCCTTCCATGAATAGAAAACCACTGGGCACTTGAGCGGGAGAGGGAGTTTTTAGCAGAGTTTTTCTTTTAGCAGAGTGGCAGAGCGGATTGGTGTGCTGAGAACTCTGGTTCCTCCAAACACCAACTCATTTACTAATTTGCTCAATCCTATAACTCAACCAAAATAGTTGCAGTATTGTTTCACCTAAACTACTGCAGAAGAAAACCTAATAATAGTGTTTCAGTATTTGCTTGATTTTCACACTACTCGATGGTCATTCCACCTCCCAAATCTGTGATTATACCGTCAATACTGTTTTCATCAATTACTAAATTTCAGTCTTCCTCTCTCTCCCTTCTTCACTGTGGTTATGTTGATCATTTGAAATACAGTTGATTCATCTGTCCCAGTTTGCTTTCTGTTTTAGTTTCCCATCTTTCCTGATTTCATTTTATTTTTTTCATATGTAGAATACTAACAGAATTCCAAAAGTAAAACATATTCCTAATAAAACACTCAGAAACACATCACTCCCCTATATATCTCTTCCATCTTTGGCCCCCATACTACTACCCCGACTAGGTGACCAACTTCACTGATTCCTGTTGTATCATTCTCGTGCAACTCCTTGGAAATATTAGTATACATACATGTTACATGTATTACACTATCCACTTACATGTAATTTGACAACCATGATGTCTGTTTTCTCATAATGCTGAAAGTGGGGATTTTGTATTTTATTTGTTAATTTTATGTCATTTGGAGAGAATATGGGGAGATTTGAAGTCAAGTGGCTATAATAACTAGATTACCAATTGCATTTTTAGATCTCAAAAATTATTTTCCTTTATTTCTTTTCAACCAATTCTTGTTTTATAGATCAAAATCTTTCTAAATATCTAGGAGGATATTAACAAGAATTTTTACAAATTTCTCTTCTGATCCCTAAATGGTCTCTGTTTTTTCCAGAGTCAGTTATAAGTCCTTGAAAATGCTGGTTGCTGATCAACCATTCGCATTCATGGACAAAGGACTGAGTTGCTACTTTGGGAATATGCATGGCTCTCCTCTGAATATGTAAGGTCTAATCCCATACTAAATCTCTCATCTAAGTGGGAAAGCTGACTCCGTCTACAGCAATGCTACCTGCCAGTCATCAAGGCAGGATATCTCCATGCCCTTTCCCAGCAATACAAATAAAAAGGACTTTACTTTGGGATACCCATATTCAGGCTCTGGCCCTATTATTACTCACACAGATCAGCTGACATTATTGCAAGTCGTTGCTCAGTTTTATTTTAGAAACTCTACCCACAACCCATCGAGTAGGTGATAAAATTTAGAACTATACCCACACAAGCGCAAAATTAATGCAGAGACAACTCTTCTCCATATAGCTCTTTACTTAACCAATTAACCAATTCTCTTTCTACCCGCTCTTGGTCTGTAACATGTTTATCACTATTTTACTAGCTGCTCCCTCCACTGTATAGACTTGCCTCATATTCTTTTGAAATTTACCTCGTTCTAATTTACCTTTTAATATTAGCCCTTTGGTTTTCCAGCTTCAAGAAATTGGCTTGGGCCTTGAGATTCTGTTGTTCTCTCCTTTCATCTCAGTGCTGTCATCATTAATTATATTTTAAAATTCCTTATTGTCATTTCAATGGAAATTGTGGACAGGTCAATGTGAATATTTAGTTGAAGAAGCTTACATAAGCATCTTTATTAGAGCATGAATAGCACCATGAATTTGTGTGGATAGTATGGGATGAACCTGCAGTGCTTCTGGCATGTGTTACTCTCCATGAAGGTTTGCACCCTGGGTATGTGCACAGGCATTATGCTGTAAAAAAAAAAAAAAAAGACATTGACTAAATTACTCATGAGCCGTGTCATAAATTCCGCTGCAGATTGGAGGAACAACATTGAAGGTACAAGAGCAATGGTGTAAAAAAAGTGCTGGGCTGGTTTTCCTGGTCAGGTTAGAGGTTCCCAGTAGAATGTTTTGCCATCCAGTAATCTCATCCCTGTGTATATCACAGCCATTCTGTTCCACCACTCTAGAACATAAAGGGATTTTTATTTGATGATAGAACATTAAGTAGATACCCGGGATTCATAACATTAAATAGATACCAGGGATTCATTCCCCTAGCTTCCCACTTCCTAATGCTCTGTACATGGAGATTACCCAAAAACTCTGTTTATCACACTTCAATAATAATAATATCCATTCTCATACTTAATAATTTCAGATATGAAGTAGAGTCTCCTGGACTGAAGTAGCCTTGGGATTCAGGTACCAAGTAACTAAACTGCTTTTCCTGTTTATATATGACTTCCACATACTGCCATTTCATAACAGTAGCAGTGATGCTGCATTTTTAAATTTATTTTTTTATTATTTTTATTATTATTTATTTTGCATATAAGCTGGGGTGCAGGCCAGAGGTGTGGGGTGGTGGGAGGGTTTACCAGAAACAGAGTGGGGAGCAGAACAGGCAGATCGACCGAAATACACTGCTGAGGGGCAGCAGGTGAGGCAGGAGGGGTTTGCTACGCCATGTGGGATTCTCCCCGGCCGGACATTGAACTTGAGCTGCAGCTACAGACAGTTCCACAGCACTGTACTTAGCCCGTTGAGCCACCAGGGAGGCCCCTGAGGCTGCATTTTTAAACAATTTTATTATATCAAAAAGGTTGAATATTTCTCAAAAAATATTTATGGTAATGGTGGTCTACTTTTTTTTCTGACTAAACTTTAAGGACTTCATGCAGAATCACTTCCATTTTTTAGTATAAGTTGTGAAAATGGAAAGATCCTAGAAAATGAAAGTTATTTTTCTTCACAGGCACAGGAAGAGAAATTTCAATATATGATAATGAACAAAACTCATTTAATTGAAAAAACTGTCCTGCATTCATTATATAAAAACTGGAGAGACCTGATCCCCTCAGGCTTTTCTGCAGAGTTCTCCTCTCTGCAAGTTCATTGTGCCTTGCAACAGTGATTAACCACCAATTTTGTCCATCCTCTACTTCATACAATCTTTAAAACAATAACTGTTAAGAGCTTCCATAGTTGTTTCTTTATTTTGTCCTTCTTTCTTCAAGCTGTCCTTCTCCTGTTTTGTAGATTTCTTATACATGACCATACTTTAAACATTTACTGTAGGCAACATCAAACTCAGATTAAGAATGATTTTCTTTCTCAGGAATATGATTCATATTCACCTTAGTCAATGTCTTTTTTTTTTATCTGCAATGTATCATATATTAAATTGGATTCACACTCCTTGAAAAAAGACTTGTCACTGTCATAATCATACTTTCAAAATTATGATAAGGAGAGGATCTTAAGCATGAGTTTCCAATGCTATCTAAAATTCTGTTTGATTTGTCATCTCTTTCTTTTTTTTCTACCTATTCACCTATCACTTTGTATGCTTTAAGGGTGAGTGTTTCATGAAAACCAAAAGAACAGAAATGGCCTTAAGGTTGATGGAAGCTTCCCAAACTCTGGTGAAGTCTTTGATATGGAGCTTTAAAAAAGCATATTCAGAATTTTCAATTTCAGAGTCTTATCACTGAATCCCTTTAATTAAAGATTTAAAATATAATAAGTAATAAAATATAATAAGTAATAAGTAATAATAAGTAATATAATAAGCTGATACTATGAAAGTTCTGGGAATACTACTTTATTGAATCTAAAGCAAGGTGCCCATTTTGTTTGTACTCTACTTGTGATTTTAAACAAGGACTTTATATTGAGAGAGACCAGGGTTCCAATGTACCTTTTAATACCTGATTTGGATTATATTACTTAATGTTTCTGAGCTTCATTTTTCTGAGGTATAAACTAGGATAATCATCATCATTATCATCTACTTCATGGAGATATATAAGGGTTGAATTTAGGAAAATATGCAAAACACTTAGCAGAGTGGCTAATATGCTTTTTGAAAATATTTCTATAACATTACAAAAGACAACTTGTGAAATTGATATGTTTTTTTAAATATTTAAATATATTTTATAAAGGAGAATTTTACCCTTCAGATGTAACTTCTAAAAATGCTCTATAAAAATATTTTTAAAACTCTTTTGAATGATTAAACTTAAATACCATGTATATACATATGTTGCTTCTCAGTTATGCACACCTGAAAATTACATAGTGGTATAATACAATGTTACTTCAGTTAAAAAAAGAAAGATTGAATAAAGCTGTGAGAAAGTGGAGGGTGAGGTGGAGAAGAGGGCAAGAGCAAAGCAGAACATGAGATGAGGGAAATGAGTGAGCATTAAGCCATGGGAAACTCAGTAGTGACCATCTTGGAAGCCTGGAACTTCAGTGCATATGGGGGCTCAGGGGCAAGACCTTGGGCTTTTATGAAGAAGGGACCTGGATCAAAGACCAGGGAGGACATACACTCTCAGGAACTGAACAACTAGGGGCAAAAAGCAGCAACAAAGGCTGTTACCAAGAAAGTTTTCTGTCTTGGCCTTTGCTCTAGGTAGAGGTTAAAAAACAGCTTCCCTGAGAATTCTTGATCACAGGCCAGACTGCATATGGGTTTAGGTCCTGATTTACAATCTTTTTCATGGCCCTAAAAACTGCAAACCCAAAATTGTAGTTTAGTGTGCATAGAAATTTATAAAACCCAAGGTAGTGGTAAGGGCAATCATAAACAGTCCCTAAAGGAACACACACACTCATGCCCAGATTTAAAGAATTCTCAGAAACACTTCCAGTGAGTATAAGTTCAAAATAAAAAAGGAATAAAACACATTAAAAAATAAGTTACTACAAGTGACTGTAAGAAAAAACAAGATGAATCAAGCAAAGACTCAAGAGTTCTCACATACAGAATCAAAGTAATTATGTTAAGGAAAACAAAGTGGAACTAAAAAAATATGGAACTAAACAGAAGCAAGACTATGAAAAAAAAATGAATAGACAGATTTTTCAAAGAGCCAAAGAGAAGTTTTAGAAATAAATGATGTTATGATTTAATTCCAGAACTGTCTCAAATGTCAGCATATCTGAGATAAGAATTAGGAAATTTGGGCCTCCCTGGTGGTGCAACTGGTGAAGCGCAGCACTATGAAGCTATCCGCAGCCACTGCAGCATGAGTTTGATACCCGGCCAGGGAGATTCCCACATGGTGCAGCAGACCTCACCTGCCTTGCCTGCTGCTCCCCTCAGCAGTGTACTTCAGTCGATCTGCCCGTTCTGCTCCCCACTCTGTCTCTGATGAATCCTTTCACCACTCCACACCTCTGGTTTGAACCCCAGCTTGTATGCATAAATAAAAATTTTTTTTTTTTTTCCATTTTTTTTTTTATTGTTATTTGTGTCTTTTACATTTTGTATTCCCCTTGGGCAGCCCACCACCAATTCACCCGTGATCCATCTCCATGGTCCCCTGTATTCTCCTCTCTTCCATTTTGTGCCCTTATCCTCCCCTCCCCCCTCCCCCACCGCTGAGTGTCTTTCTCCCACCCCGCCTCCCTATAGTCCTGTTATAAGTGAAACCATTCGATATTTTTCTTTTTCTTTTTGGCTTATTTCACTGAGTATGATTCCCTCTAATTCCATCCATGTTGCGGCAAATTGCATGTGTTTATCTTCTTTCCATGCTGAATAGTACTCCATTGTGTATATGTACCACATCTTCTGGATCCAATCATCTA
>PVIJ01016070.1:0-34023 GCA_004024925.1 Scalopus aquaticus
CTGAATAGTATTCCATTGTGTGTATGTACCACATCTTCTTGATCCAATCATCTATTTTTGGACATCTGGGTTGCTTCCATACCTTTGCTATTGTGAACAGTGCTGCAATGAACATACGGGTGCATGTATCCTTTCGGATTAGTGTTTTTGTATCCTTTGGGTAAATTCCCAAAAGTGGGATTGCTGGGTCGTATGGAAGTTCCATGTTTAGCAGTCTGAGGAATCGCCATACAGCTTTCCATAGTGGTTGGACCAGTTCACATTCCCACCAGCAGTGTAGAAGACAAAATGTAGAAGATGTATGTCTTTTTTTTAATTAAACTTTTTTTATTTTCTTACCTTGTTCATTTTTTTATTTATTTTCTCTCTCCCCCCAGGTGTAGTCCCCCTAGTTCTCCCACCACCACAGCCAAAAACCGTCACCACAGTCCCTTGTACTCTTCCCTCCCCTGTTTTGCACCCTCTCCCTTCTCCTCCCCTGTTGTATGTCTCATGTACAGTTTGCCTGCACATTTTGTCTTTTTTTTCGACCCTTTGTTCAGCTTCCCTATATTCCTCCTGTAAGTGAAACCATCTGATATTTTTCCTTCTTTCTGACTTAAGAAATGTATTTCTTAATAGCAGGATAACAAGTCAGATAAGATTCTTATAGAAAAATTTTGAGATAAACCATTTCTTACATTGTTCAGAATGTAGCAATGAAATTTCTTTGAAGTATCACAAATGTGCCATGGGGGAGAGGCATACTCCACAGTTACTTATGTTGCTATGTCTCCCTGACTGTGCGAGAGGCTGATAAAAATGTTCTGCAAAATAAAATTAATGAGTTTGCCTTTCCTCTTGTAGTCCTAGAGGTAAATGCAAAACACATATACTTTGGGAAAGAGAACCAGGTAGTACAAAAATTCCAGAGGAGGGCAGCAAAGATAAAAAGACAGACTTAATCAGGTCAAAAGAATAAAATATATTTTGTAATTTTCATAGCTGTCACAATAGTAACTATCTCTATGATGGAGCATTCTTTAGCTTTAAATTATTGTTGTTGTTTTGATAATGTAAAGAAAAATGAAGTACACATCATTGATCTGTCTCTTTTTCTTTGGTCTGTCTCTTTTATCCCTTTGAAAGATCTATAGAGTTTTATGCTTCTAGAATAGTACAATAGAGTTTTCCCAGCTGAAATTTACACTATTTCAATTAATCCTTTATTCAATAAATATTTCTTGTGTGTTTGATATAGGCTTGCATTTTGTAAAGTAGTAGAGATGTGATGTGTAATTTCATTGTCAAAATAACACCTAGTTTCCTAAAGTTTATACCCAGCTAGTGAATTATTTCTCTATAAATTGAAGTGAGGATTGTTCTATTCATGACAGTACTGTCATTGCTGACTAGTATGCTGCTACAAGACAGGGGCTGAAGCTATGGCTGGCAAATCAGGACTTGGGTTTAACCTTGAATATACTGGTGGGGAAACATGGTGTATAGAGACCGCTTTATAATGGTCATACCATGGAAAGTTTAAGAATGGTGTTTTATAAACGACCTAACCTTGATTCTAGTTTGCATCACTGGCACGGGACAACATACTTTTTATAGTAAACTATAGGTTAAATTTGAAACTACTGAAAGAGTCTTAGTTTCAACTTTGTTCCCGGATTGTATCAGCAAGCATGATACTGTGAGGTATGATGTCCTTGCTTTTGAACGTTAAGTCTGTGAGCTCATATTTAAATAAAAGACTGGTTCCTACTTAAAATTTCAGACTAGAGGATGTATTCTTTCCCCTGGAATGAATGTTGTGTTTCGGTTGTGAATCAAGTCACAGAAAACTGGTTATGGAATAGAGCTGTACTGGAGGGTCAGAAAGCCTGGAAAACATTAATATAATGTTATTCAACACATTATGTATTATAGGTCTAATTAAAACAGTTCTGTGATATACCATTATATATTTACCAATGTTTCCAGAGTTTATTGCCACTGTGTATAAGGAGCACTGTATGTAAGTATTCAAATTGAATCAGTCTCTGTTTGATTCTAGTTTTTCTGACTAGTTGAAGACTGATAGAAGTAGAGTCAAAATCAACTTTTTAAAGAGAAGTTTGTAAAATAAATTATTTTTCTTAAAACAAGAAAAAGAACAGAGAATTAAGTACAAGTTTTTAGGTATGGTATTTGATTCTTTGAAGAATATGTCAAATTCCTGAATTTCCAAACTTACCTCCCACTTTACCCTGCCTCTGTCTTATCACTTGTCTTGTTGAACTGTCTTCTCGGAGACCCAAACATTCATTGTACTCTCCTACTTTGTTTCAAGTTCTTTCTAAGGCTTGAATTAATCTTAACCTGTGTTTTTTACCCTTTGGAATCTTTTGTGTCTGAGCCTCATAGGGCTCAGACCAACTGTCACTCTTCACTACCTGTCAGAGCCAAAAAGTCTTACTCACCCACAAGTAAGTCCTTTTCTCTGCTCCCAGGTCACTTGCCCGATCCTTTTACCGTGGAATTTGCTCAGAAGATTTTAAAATTCTTTGTGAAAGAGCACTTATGATTTTCATCTGCGTATCATCGATGTGTCTAACAGATTGTCAATTAAATTGTTAGATCTCTAGCAAATGACTAGAGGAACACACATCTTCCTAATTCTTTAGCATGTGGTTTAGAAGTCTGCTTGGTGAATGCTCATGAAATTGGTGGTTTCCCGTTTTATCTAGCCATGTCCTAGTCAGGGAAGGAGAATAATAAGCACTTAAAGAGGAACATGAGGTTACATCCTGGCACTGCCATGTAATAGCAATAGGATCCAATATGGGACTTCACCTGTATGAGCCTTGGTTTCCTCAAATACAAAGGTGGAGATCATAGGTCAATAGCTAACATTTCATTTTATTATGAATTTTAGAAATATACGAAGCACATAGCAATGACATTAATTTTTATGGTTTATTACACTGGTCAACAAATTTTTACAAAAGTCATGTTACTGAAATAAAATTAGTCATTTCCCATCAATTTGTATGTGCTCAACATTAGGGAAATTGGTCTATAGTTTTCTTTTTCATATTGTCCTTTTCAGATTTTGGTAATATGGGAAGTTTGGCATCATTAAAAAGTAAGTATTCCCGGGCCTCCCTGGTGGCTCAGCGGTTAAGCGCTGCGCTGAGGAGCTGTCGGCAGCGGCAATGCGAGTTCGACGCCCGGCCGGGGAGAATCCCACGTGGTGTGGCAGACCTCTCCTGCCTCGCCCACTGCTCCCCTCAGCAGTGTATTTCGGTCAATCTGCCGGTTCTGCTCCCCACTCTGTCTCTGGTGAACCCTCTCGCTGCCCCACGCCTCTGGCCTGTACCCCAGCTTGTATGTATAAATAAAAAATAAATCTTAAGAAAAAAAAAAGTAGGTATTCCCTCCTTCTCTGTTTTTTGGAAGAGTTTGAAAAGGATAAGTATTATCTCATTTTTGAAGGTTTGATAGATCTCAGTCGTGACCACCTGGTCCTGGCTGATGTCTACTGGCCATCTGCAATAGCGGGTCCAGACTCGGGCCCCCTTAGGGAGACTACCTAAGCTGCACTGATGTCTGTGGAGGCCTACTTCTGGATACCATCACAGAGCTCACCTAAGTCTGCAAAGGGCTGCTGTGTAAGGGCCTTGCCTGTTCCATCCTGCTCTTTCCTGAGCCCACTGGGCTGCTGGGACTCACTCACCCTGGGCCAGGCAGGTTACCTGTTTGGCCCATCTGCTGCTTGCTGGGTACCCCTCCTCCATATGTGGTCCTAGCATGCACCATACTTATCTGTTTTTCTTTCAGGAGTTTTTGGCTTTGTTCTGCTGCACCCAGCTATGAGTATGCACCCAGCTATGAGTATGCAGAGGGGTATGCAGTGTGTTCACGAGTCACCATGTTGCCACCTGTGCATGCTTATCATTAAATGTTGTAAACTCTAGTATTCTCTAAAATTTCCATTATTTCCTATGATAACCTCACATTATGTTAATGCCAATCTGAATTTACTGAATCAACCAATACAGAGCTGCAAAAATTAGTCCAGATGATACCAGCTTAATCTCAAAAGAATATGTCTCTTAATGGAAAGATTATTGAATTTACATATTCAAATTTATATCTAGAATATGTTCTTTGAAAATAAACAGTCTTTATTTTATTTTCTTGAAAATTAATTGATATAATTATCAATTAACAGGAACATGCTACCTCCAGAGCATCATATTCTTTAGATAACACTGGTCAACAGTGAGATTGTTACTGACTTAAAAAGGCCCTAATCTGTAGTATCTTGGTGTGCTGAACATGAATATAACCCTGAAAATTTTTTATTAGCTCTCGTTTTGAAGATATTTCATGTAATTCATATTATGTGTTTCACCGTATAAATTTATCCAGTAGGACTGCAACAACATCCTAAATCAGCCTAGAATGATGTAATATTACTTCGCATTGCATAATACCATCATGCACACATCATCCAGAGTTGATTGCATCATTTTCTGATGCAATGCAATACTACTGCCAGGCAGCTGCTGAAGTAAGCTGACGTCGGAGGTGCACTATAGAAAGCCCTGTCGGAAAGGTTGAGCACTGAAAATATTTCAGACATCGTGTGAGACAGTTTAAGCAACTGTTCCATAGAACTGTTATTATTTTATCCATTTAGGCACAATACAGAACAGTAATGCCTTGAAAGTGCGTTAATAGCATGGACAATATCTGCTCTATTTGTGAGGAAGTGGTATTTGTCAACCAGCAGAAAAGTATCACTTCTCAAGTGAAGAAGGCTTATCATCTTTACTTGGGATGCAAGGTTGGTGATCAAAACAAGCCTTGGGCCCTGCATAGATGCTGTGCTACATGTACAACACAGTTTTCACAGTGGTTCCATGGCAAAAGATCATCAATGCAGTTTGCAGTCCCTGTGGTGTGGAGAGAGCCAAGCAGCCACATAAAAGACTGTGACTTCTGCTTGTCCTCCTCTTTCCGGAGGAATAACGAAGCAAAAAAAGTCGAGAATGCTCTAGCCAAACATTCTGTCTGCTTTGAGACCAGTTCCACATGGTGAGGGACTTCCTATTCCAGAACCTCCAGCAGAATATTTTCTTGATTCATCTGATGAGGACAAGGGTGAGCCGACCTGTTCTTCTCCTGTCCCATCAGCATGCAGTGATGCAGATTTTCACTGTGGTGCATCATCAACCCCACACAGACTAACACAGGAAGAACTCAATGACCTGGTTTGTGATTTGGACTTATCCAAGAACAAGGCAGAATTGCTAGGATCAAGACTCCAACAATGGAATCTTCTAGAAGAAGATGTCACAATGACTTTCTATCGAAAGCGCCACCAG
Source organism: Scalopus aquaticus (assembly GCA_004024925.1). Lineage (NCBI taxonomy): Eukaryota > Metazoa > Chordata > Mammalia > Eulipotyphla > Talpidae > Scalopus > Scalopus aquaticus. Next base: position 5,364 of record PVIJ01016070.1, read on the forward strand.
CAGTTGGAGCCTTTCTTCAGAAAGGAAAGTACTCTGGTATTCTGTTCCAATATTGAGGGCCTCATGAATGCTTTAGAAATCACTCATGACGCACAAGAATGGAGGCTATTTCTAGACTCTTCGAAACTGCTGTGCTTTTGAACAGTGGAAACTGTCTTCCATCTATTCTGTTCCTGAACAGCTGTACAAGAGGCAAGCGAAGAAATCTAAGAAGTAGTCTATGACTTGATTTTTTTATAGGTATTAACCATAGACCTATTACTGTTAGCCTGCATTTTGTTATGTAAACATCAATTTATTGCAAATTACAAAAAAAAACTAGAGCCAAATTTAGAATTTGACTGTCATATCCATGTTGAGCACATACAAACTGATAAGAAATGACTAATTTTATTTCAGTAACATGACTTTTGTAATAATTTGTTGACCAGTGTAAAGGGTGAAATTTTTCTAAAACATATGGAAGAAATAATAGGATGATACAAAGTGATAATACCTCACAGTAGAAAAATATTTCAATGTAACAGAATAGCTAATTCAGAAATAGACTCACACTTACTGACTTTATGAGAAAAGCGCTAATACAATTAATTGAGGATAGTTTGTTCTTTTCAGTAAATGAAGTGAAGTATACAAACACATTGGAAAAAAACAAATCTTGATTCCTTCCTCACGCTAAGTCAATTCATGGTTCATGTCAATGAACTATAGACATAATATATATATTATGTCTATAGTTCATAATATATATATTATGTCTATAGTTCATATATATATGTGTATATATATATATATATATATATATGAAGAGTCTAGAAGAAATAATAGAAAATATTGCCATAAGCTGGACAACCAAAAATATTAATGCCAACCGCAAAAGACTACTCATAAAAATTGATAACTTAGATTGCAAAAAAAAAAACTAGAGCCAAAATTAGAATTTGACTGTCATATTCCTGTTGAGCACACCAAATTGATAGGAAATGACTAATTTTATTTCATTAACATTTCATTTCATTAAAATTTGTTGACCAGTGTAATTGCTATTATAAGCCATGGGGTTTTGGGGGTGATTTGTCAATTCAGCTATAACTGAATGAATCAGATGTCTAAATAGATTGTACATCCTTTAAAAATATTAAGAGAACTGTAATAATAGTGAATGCTAAATAAGGTACACCATCAACACAGTACTTTGTATATTGTACCCTTTCACCTGACCTATGCATATTTTTTCTAAGTTGCCTCACTGTGTCTCATATACTAACATGATTAAATTGTTAAGATCTCTCTAGAGATTTCTTCTTTTTTTAAAGAAGAAAGAAATTTTTCCAATCACACATACTAAATTCATCAGGGAGCCTACATACGTTGAGAAATGTGAGAAAAATGCTCATTAAATGTTTTTGATTCATTTTATACATCCTCTACAACTTTTTTCACTTTTAACAATATTTCCAGTGCCACAGAGAATGTTTCTCACTTCCTACACAATGTATTAAAAAAAAAGCAAGATAAAACAAAATCCCCAAAGAGAAAATGAATCTGAAAATTTTTCCATGCAACTTATTATCTTAATAGATAATAATTTTCCCTAACACATTTTCGTTGCCTGAACACATATTGAATCATGAATTAGGCAGAAAATAATTGACTCGAGTTTGTCTGACTTACACTACACTGGAGATCCTCCAGTACAGAATGCATGAGACGCAGCCCTTGATAGAAATGGAACAAAAAAGTTGCATTTTCCAAGCTGTTTGGATAAATACTAAAAGTGGGTCTAGAATATAGTTCAGATACTATAAGGAAACGAAATAGGAGAGAGACATTCAGTGGGTGGGTGGGGAGAGGGGAGGATAAGGGCACAAAATGGAGTAGAAAAGGACACAAGGGACCACGGAGATGGATCACGGGTGAATTGGTGGTGGGTTACCCAAGGGGAATACAAAATGTAAAAAACATAAATAACGATAAAGCTGGGTCACATTGAAAAAAAAAGAATATAGTTCAGATAATATACTCATTTACAGCAAGGGGGAGAAAATTATGTCTAAATATCTTGCATAACTGTACCCTCAGCTTGGCTCCCAGATATTTTCCTTGATTTAGTATGAACTAGAGGAAACCAAACACTTCTGAGAATGTTAACAGAGGTTGGAGGACAAGTAGAGAGAAGAGAGGAGCGACAGGAGAAAACAGGTGCAACGGTTTTCTTTAAATGGCCTGGAAAGGAAATGCTTGCCTTGACACAGGGGCTACAATGATGAATTAGTTTTCAAAGTGAAAAGTATTCTGTCCCTTTATATGGACACGTGGTAAGGCACAGACTCCACTTTCAATTGGATGTAAAACCAAGGTGTTGGCTGGCAGAGCCATACAAAAAGTCAAGTCTTGTACTCTTTATTAATTTTCTCAACAGAGTGAGATTGAGCTCTTGCCAATGTGCAAGGCTTCCAGATACAAAAGATAATTGTCTTGTGTACTCAAGTTGTTTCTGAGATCTGAAGGTAACTGAGCACACAGTACACTGATATCAGCCTGGACAACCAGGAGTTTGCTAGGTTATACATGTACAGGTGATATACATACATATAGGCTTACATGCATACACATATATTACATATGTGTAAATGGGACCATAAGTTTAGTTATATTGGTTGTTTTTTTGTTAAACTTCCTAGCCAGGAAAATAAAAAAATAACATTAGAATTTGATTTTATTTTGTATCCACATCAGTGGAATCATTGAATTTGAACTGTTTATGTGTTTTTTGGATTTGGATTTTGCTTTTGACAGTACTCTGTTGAAATGAATGGGGATTCTGTCTGGGTTAACCAAATTCCACTTAATGCCAATGCTTTTGTAACTCAATGAGGCATTTTGTTACTCAGGCACTGGACTTATCATACAGCAGGAACTAGAATAGCAGCTTTGGGTCTAGACATGTTGAATATCTTGCTCTGAAAATCCAAGTTCAAATTGGGGATTAGATCTTAACTTGATAGCTATTCCATCCATTGCTCAGGGTTTTGAATTTCATTGCTTCTGCAGAACTCCGTTCTGGAGCAGGAAGAGCACAAAAATATTTGTAAAGTATTTGATGAGCTACTTTGATTTTAAATTCTCAAAGATCTTTGGAAGGAAAACATGTCAATCTAAAGAACAGAGTGTAGAAACTTACACTGAGAAATGCTCATAGAAATGGGCTCTTAGCTCTAGCATTTGCTTTGCTTATTTCAACACAATGTAAACATTGAGCCCTAAAAGGTTCACCTATAAAAAATATATATATAAGTAACACCTACCTTTGGAAGTTATTGCAAGATTACATAACAAAATGGGCATACAATCCCAGTAGAGCCACTTATATGTAGTAAATAAATAATACAAGTTATATTTTAAATTTGTAATTCAAGTTGACATCGATTTCTACCCTTCTCTAAATAAATGAACCTCTAACAGAATTTCCCCACTGCTACTATTTTAGAGGTTTTTTTTTAAGATTTATTTATTTATGCATACAAGTTGGGGTACAGGCCAGAGGCGTGGGGCAGCGAGAGGGTTCACCAGAGACACAGTGGGGAGCAGAACAGATAGATCTACTGAAATACACTGCTGAGGGGAGCAGTGGGCGAGGCAGGAGAGGTCTGCTGCGGGCCATGTGGGAATCTTCCCGGCTGGGCATCAAACTCGCTTTGGCTGCTGCCAACAGCTCCGCAGCTCAGCGCCTAACTGCTGCACCACTAGGGAGGCCCTACTGCTTCAGAGTTTTAAGGATTATTTTATCTGTGAAAATGCTATATATTATTTAGAAGTCAGATGAGGCTTCTCTCATAAGGACTTTGACTTAACCAAGAGGCATTTTTATTTATTTCATTTCTCTCTCGTAATAATCCAGAGTAGCAGACTTGGTTGCTTAATGAAATTGGGGAGGCAGGGTCCTCATATCATGTCGTTGTGCTCTCTTAAGGGATTCTCTATAGTCAGTGTGAAGGATAAGATGGTTCACCAAACATCTTTATCCTAACCAGCGAAAGATGTGAGACAGATGTGTGAGTGTGTCCATATTTTTTAAGGACTATGTATATTTAAATTATACACAGACATACCTACACCTATCCTGTTTTAAGACTATTTGCATGAGTTACATCAAAGTGGAAAGAAAGCAGGGAATAATGAGCTAGGGTCTTTAACTAAGAGATCACATGTTCAGCCAAAATGTATACTACTATACACTACTATAGATAAATGGGTAAATAAAATGGCATATATGAGTAGGAAGTGGGTAATTAGTAGTCCCTGCCAAAATGTGCTTGGGGATGTGGTTTTACTCTGGAAAGGACTATAAAATAATATCATCTCATTCCTCTGTGTCCTTACATATCCTTTACGAAACACAAAAACACTAATTGATTTGCGATATTTTATCGCCAAACACAGTGGTCCTAATGGTGGTTTTAAAAAGTTTTGTTATAGATGCAGAAATACATTAATCCATGATTGTTACCTATTCAGTGTCCAATGTTTAGTTTGTTTTTACCTTTATCCTTTTATTCAAAGTGTATTTATTGAGCTCCTGGGTGCTGAGGTTACTACCGTGCACAACACTCACAGAAATCTCTGTCCTCATGAAACTTTCATTCTAGTGGAGGGAGTTATGCAATATGACAATTAATAAAATACATGGGGTAGCTTGTGCAGATTTAATAGAGCATGGAGGAAAAATAATACAGAGAAAGGGGAATTGCAATTACAATTAGGATTGCTAAAACAGACCTCTTAAGAATTTACAACTGAACAAAAACTTAAGAGAGGCAAGGGAGTAGCTGTGTGTGTATCTGCTGGGAGAATGCTCCGGAAAGAGGTAATAGTGAATTCAGGTGTTCTGTGTTATGTGTCCTTGATATGACCCACAGCAAGGAGGTCAGTATGACTGACTTAGGAGAAGTGACCTAAAGAACGGTGGAAGGTTGTGTCATGGTAGACAGGGAAATCTAGATTACATGGGGGCCTTGTAGGCCATAGTAAAATCTTTGGCTTTTAGTTCAATGCGGTTTTGAGTAGAGATGTCAAATGACCTGACATGTCTTTTAAAATTGTCTGAAACTACTATGGTGAGAATAGAATATAGGGGAGACTGGAATATCAGCATTGTCAGTAAGGAGGCTACTGCAGTGACGTAGGGGAGAGATTGCAGACAGGAGTGTAGCAATGATCATCTTGAGGAATGTTTAAATTTTGGATCTGCTTTGAAAATTAAGCATTGAGGTTTTGGTTATGGATATCTGCAAGTGGTCAAGGTGAGGGAGGTATATGCAGTATAGTTAAGTTTTAAGCACCAAGCATTGGACCACTGCAATGTGAAAAGATGAGAAGGAACCCCCAGAAAAGATTACAATTGGTGATGAAAGCTGTGTGAAATTTGACAACCTCACCCTCAATGTGGACTTGAAAAACTTTTCAACTTGACCTAGCCCTCGTGGGTGCAAATCCAATGAAATAAGATCCAAAATAGACAGTAATTTTACTCTTATCTTTTAAACACAGCTTGATTTAGCATAAACCACCCAACTTTGCATAGATTTTACCCAAATTCATTATACACACAGTGTTACTTTAAAATTAGCCCTTGGTCTTTCTATTAGTTCTTAACATTGTAGAAAAAAAGTTTAAATTCATGAAATTGGCCTCAGCTTTGACATGGAAGCCAAGACAATCTTCATGCAAATTTCCTACCTCCCTAGAAATATTCTTTTCTTACTGGTTGGAATTTCTCAGGAGGCACATGATTTGCCTGTTAAAAAGTGAGGAATTGTTACCGTGAAGAAAAAAAAAAATGCCCTCTATTTTTTAATATGTAGGTTAATATAACCATATTGCAAATTTTAGACTTCTGAGTTGGAATAACTGATCCAATAGAAAATGCAGAAGTAACAACCGTAACAAACCACAGAAATCAACCCGTGAAGGTCCAAAAACGGGGGAGTGTTCTATTCATGTATATCCAGTAAAGGTTGCGTGATTATTATGATAATGCATGGGAAATCATTTATGTTGACGAAACTATATTTCTCAGCTTAATAAAAAGGTGCTGTTCTAAATTTAATGATATAGATTATTAGTTTATACAATTTTAAGAAATGGAAAGCTATTATATGGAATCAAGAATAAACTCTTGGAGTCAGAAAGTTTTTATTTGGTTTCTTCATTTTTTTTTTTTACATCCTATTACCCTCTCTTCTTCCATCTGCATTGTTTGTATATGACTATGTTCAAACTCACTGACCCATCCCTCCATTTAGTGTATTCTGCATCCATAGAGGTCTTGATCTCATTTGTTGAGTTCTTCACATCCTGAATCGGCTATTTTATTAGTTAAAACTTCAATTTCTGGGCCTCCCCGGTGGCGCAGTGGTTAAGCGCTGCGCTGTGGAGCTGTCGGCAGCGGCGACGCGAGTTCGACGCCCGGCCGGGGAGAGTCCCACATTGTGTGGCGGACCTCTCCTGCTTCGCCCGCTGCTCCCCTCAGCAGTGTATTTCTGATCTGCCTGTTCTGCTACCCACTCTGTCTCTGGTGAACCCTCTCGCTGCCCCACGCCTCTGGCCTGTACCCCAGCTTGTATGTATAAATTAAAAACAAACAAACAAACAAACAAAAAACTTCAATTTCTACCTGTTTGTTAATTCTTCTGAGCTTATTAATTTATCGTATGAGTTTTCTTATCTCTTTGCTTAGCCTTTCTGAGATCTCTTGTGTGACTTTGACTTGCCTTTCTGAGTTTTCTTCTCTCTCTTTGAGTTTCTTGATGATACCATTCTTAACCTCTCTATTTAGTGGGATAAATCTTCTACATCTTTGTGGTGAGACGCTCAACAGCTTTTCTATCCTTCTGATATCATATTCCCTTGAAATCTCAAGTTGCTGTGTGAAATATATAGTCTGCCCATTTTTTTTACATTTTTAAATTTATTTTTTATTTTTATTTATTTTTTTGTCTGCCCATCTTATTGCTTTAAATTTGCCTGTTTTATTTTTGAAACTCTAGAGCAGTAACTTAGAGACTTAAATTACTTTTACTTTTCCAGAAGGTGGCACTGTGGTTTTACTTTATTTTATTTTCCTCTGCTGGCTCTTGTAGCTACTGAGAAATGTATTTGTAGTTGCCATGTCAGCTGGGGAGGGGAATACAATGGAGGGTCCAGTTACTGTGGTAAATAGGCTGAAGGAGGAGACCTTGTTTGTATTTATGTTGCCACCTGATATCTTTCCTTCCTGGTGTCCTAGATCTGCGACTCAGCAATCTTTTTGCTGTCACTGCTCTTGTGTGGCGGATCCATACTTAGTATTTTATAAGAGGTGTCATTTTGGGGTTTCATGATGTGCCATTGTTTAGAAAAATTAACTCCTTTAGTTTTCACAAAAAACAAAATGGAGAAACTGAGGCCCTAAAAGCTTAATCAGCTTCCTGAGACCACATAGATGGAAGATGCCAGAACTGGGTTTCAAAACCAGGAAGTCTGACTATAGAGGCTCTTTCCTTAACCCCCAGGTCATGTGTTTACTGCTTTTCAAAGAAGAGTTGCTTTTCTGGCTTTTGGTTTTGTTCTGTCATGTTCTATGTTTCTCTCTCTTCTAGGATGTCAGCTTTTTTCTTTGAGACCCTTATTTGTAACCCCAGGAGGTCTTTTCTTTTTGACTTTGCAGCTGCTCTAACTAAGGTTTATGTAAAGAGCCTTTCCCATTGATGTATTTGGGGTGATTTATTCACATTCAGGTGACTAATGTATTTGAATTTGCTCCCTGAATTTGTTCATAATAATATCTTTGGGGGCTGCAGTTCTCTGGCTTCCCAAACTTATTAGAGTCTGTGATGTGTTTCATTCATAACATGGACACATTTTACCCAGCAGGGTGCAGTCTCTGTATTCTCTTGGGATAAGAGGACATGAGGATTTATTTTGGTGGGAAGAGCAACTTCCTGTTGGAAACTGGAGTTAAATGTAAGCCCCAGCATTGTACAGGAACATGGTTCTTGCTGTGACATCTCTGCTACACACGGGTTTGTTCTATATTAACCTTACCCCAAAAAGAAGGCAGGTCCTCTGTAGAGGAGACCACAAAGGATCCTCTCATGTGTTCTCAAATTGTTCTGCTAGCTGCAGTCACATCACTCACGTCCCTCTTTTCTCAGATTTTCATTAGTCTCTGCCCTTTACCTAAATAGTGACTTGGGAGCCTCATCCATCATGGACACGCCACTGTTTAGGTCGCAGTGCTGCCTTCCACGTTCCTGGACTTTCCCTCTTCATGATGCCCTTTAAAAGCAAAGGAAGGCCCTTCACCATCTATGCCACTCATTTCTTTACCTATGTCTTCCTTCTTTCTAGAGATACAAATATTCTTTATTGAGTTTCAAAAACTTGGGCATTTTAGCAGTTAGTACTTTTCAACATCTCACGGGATGACCAAAGAAGGAACAGATAACAGAGCCTTCTAGCCATTCTCCCCTCTTTATTCCCTGGACTTTCTTTTCTTTCTTTTATTTATTTACTAATTTTTTTTTTTTTTTGCTTTTCAGACACAAAACAAAATTTTCTAAGCATAATGAATGGAGGTGAAAAGATGCTGTGGGATTTCAGAAAGAGTAGGTGTAATATAAACCCACCAGCTTCAAGCCAGAGATATCTGTTTAGAACATTCAAAATTTCCACAGCAGCAGCTGGAAACATAGTTTTTAACCACTTCAGTTCATGCCCAATATCCTATGGACTGTCATGAGATGACAGAGGATCCTGAGGGTGGAAAAGAAAAGGGAAAGAGGGTCTCCCTGGAGGTGCAGGGATTAGAGTCTCAGCACTACCGAGCTATCCGCAGCCACTGCAGCACGAGTTCGATCCCCAGCCAAGGAACTTCCCACATGGCACAGCAGACCTCTCCTGTCTCGCCTGTTGCTCCCCTCAGCAGTGTACTTCAGTAGATTCACCTGTTCTGCTCCCCATTCTGTCTCTGGTGAATCCTCTCATCCCCCATACCTCTGGCCTACACCCCAGTTCTTGTATGCATAAATAAAGATATCTTGAAGTAAAAAAAAAGGGGGAAGACATGCCTTTATTTATGGTTTTCTGTGGTGCTGCAGAGGAGTCTTGAAGAGTGGCTGTAATTTAACTAAATGTAGAACTAATAAAATACATAAATATCCCTTTTTTCTTTTCCCCTCTCCTCCTTTTCTTCCTATCTTTTTTTTTTAAACAGTTTAGGAAAAAGTCTATTGTGATGTTGTTTCTAGTTTAAAACAACAAAAATTGTTTGAAACAATCTATGTGGAAAGATTTTATACTAACAGAAAAGTTGAAGGAATAATGAAAAAGAACACCCAATATGATTCATCCCTCACCTGGACTTATTATTGTCAGCTTTTGTCACATTTACTTTCTCTAAGACCATTCTCCAGTATACCCATATAATTCTCATGCAATTTTACATCACTACAATAATATTTAATATATCTAATGTAAATTCTATTCAAATTACTCTCATTATCCCAAATAATCTCTTTTCTTCCTGAAGCAAAATACCTTGCATTTAATTGCAATATCTCTTCTTCTCCTTTAATCTAGAAAATCTATCTCCTTTGCTTTTCTTAATCACACTAATAAATTATATGAATCCAGGACAACTGTTTTGAAAATATTCCATCTTCCAAATTATGATTACAGTCACAATTTGGTAAGAATATATGGAGGTAATTTGCTCTGTGGAGGTTATTCACTTTAAGTTGGGGATTTTGATTCAACTTTTGTGTTTCTGATCTTGAAATGAGAAATATAATCAAAAGCATCAAGTATTTCCTTAAGGAGTTACTTCAAAAGTACACGAAGAAAAAAATCTGAAATATGTGGTTTCTACCAACTTATAATTCATCTCACTCAAATAGCTACACCCTCAAGTATGAGAGGTTGGAATTAGCACAGTTTATAAGAGGTAGCTTAGGTTTTATACTCATTCTGCTGCCACTTATTTTGTTGTGGATAAACTATTTTGTTTCAATTTTCACATCCATAAGCCGTGAAATTATCCCTAGTTTTCATTATGGGGTTTTCATTATGATCAAATGAGGGCAGTATAAGCAAGTGTTTCATGGACTATATAGCACTGTGCAGTTTAAGGGTGTCTCTGCCTTTATGCCTATGGGATGAAACATCTGTAGAAAGGATTATGACATCTTGATAATTGTTGATCAGGAGCTCACTTACCATCTTAAGGATCATGCAAATATTTCTTACTATTTAGTTCTGATCATCTTGCTATCACACACTTTTCTATGCTCTTGGTAGTCCTCCCCAATCCCACCCCCTTCCTGTAGACTTTCATTCTTTGAAGTTGTATCCGCAAGTTGTGTTTCATCTCCAAGTTATATTCTGATTCTTCAGAGTAAAATGCTATCACACAAGTTATTTTCTTGCTGATATACTACTACAGACACCTTCTCATAGTAAAACATTTGCGTTATTATGCTGGCAGATTGTCTGCCCTTTGGGGGTCTATCTGGGTAGAAACAAACCTGAGGATCTTATTCTGGCCTACATTGAGTTATTATTAATAAACGTAGAGAAAGCAGAGAATTTGTCAAGCTGTTTCATCTGGTCATGCTTTGGTCCAAGTTATGAGAATTAGGGCCTGAGAAAAGGAACGTCTGCTTTCTTACACTTAATGTTGCCTGGTTATTTTTCTTACACTTAATGTTGAAATACCACTTTTCTTACCATTTAGAAAGCAGATTTTAAAGACTGCTGATTGTCATGGTATCCCCAAGTAAAGCAAAGATGGAGTTATAAGAAGTTATGTCAGCACATCCTGAACTAAAAGCAGAATCAGAAGAAGTAGATATTCGTTAAGTGCTCTGTTAGATTATATTATGTAGCTACCAAAAGTCTTTAGAGGTTGGAATTCCAAGGGAATAGGCAAAAGCCATATTAATTTAAATAAAGTTTAGCTAAATAGAAATGAGGAGTTATATAATTATGAGATCAACTGTTCCAGCTTTCTGCCAATGGAAACATTTTCTGCCTACAATGAATTGCCCAATGTTCATTCTCGCTTTAATGACTCGAGTAATGTTTTTTATACTTCTCAGATAATTGAAGAACAACATGAAAATCATCACATTATTGCTTATTCAAAGCTGTCAACTGTTGTTCCTAGTAGGCTGTTTCTATGCAAATTCCTTTTTTAAAAGCCAACCAGGCACTCAATTTTATTTTTCTGCTATTAAAGGAAGTGGCAATGTATAAATATGCAAATAAAGAGAAAATGGAGGAGGTAAAGTATATGGAATATTTTGTAAAATATGTAAAAAATGTGTAGTAAAATGAAAGTGAGCTAGCAATAATTTTTCCAATATCAGCAAAAATATTTTATGCCATTTTCAACTCAAAAATTTATGTTATCTTCAACTTAAATACATTTTCTATTGATTCTAAATAAAGCCCAAACTCCTTCCTCTATTAATCATAGCCCTTCACACTTTGGTCCATTTGATTTATCTCCTGCTAGTACCCACTATATTTCTGACTTTCACTGAAAGACCTTCATTGTATTTTTTTTTTTTTTTATAATTCCAGTCCAAGTGAACTATATTTGAGATTGACTAGTTACCAATTTAATGTCAAGTGTGAAAGCACAAATAGTCTTGGATAATTCAGATAGAAAAAGCTGAGTAAAGGACCTAACACTTGCTTAAAAGGAGGTAGAGATCTAAAGTAGGTTGAATATTCACATCTGCTCTGCTAAGAACTGGCCCGTGGTTGCATATGAAAGGGTTTCTGGGGTTTGAGGTAGAGATATCTAGGTTGATCCACTGAAAGTTTTCAATCTCCATGTTCTTTTAAAACCTCATGGACCTGTAGAAGTAGCCAATTTTTTTCCAAATAGTGACAAATGCTCCTTCCTTACCTGATGATGCCACTGAAGCCTCTGTCTTTAAAGAGAACTCTTAACTTCTCAGGACCTACTCTGATTTTTGGCCACCAGACCAATAACTAAGGTTAATTCATAAAATAAACTTGGCCAGGGGCATTAGTGACATGATAAGGGGAGGAAAGGGACCTCATGATGAAAGACATTGAGACTTAATAGGAAGCAATAGTGTAGAATATTCATCAGTGTATCTTAAGAAGGCTGGATGAAGGCTAACAAAATTAGCTTAGAGAGACTTTCTCAATAAGGAAGCACTTTCCTGTGATATGGGCTATAATAGCCTGAGAAGGGTTCTGGAAGAGAGATGCTGTGAGGATGAACCTGGAAGTTTCCAACTTCTTGGATCCTTGGAACAAGTGAAGACCTTTACTAACCAAGGTAGAAAAGTCAGAAACTCTGTGAAAGGCAGAGGAGGAAGGAATCAGCGGCATGAGATTTTGACACACGCAGTGGATACTACATAAAGCTAGTAAATCCAACAGCTAGTTCTGTTCTGTGGGGGGCCTGGAGGAGATGCTGTTACAGAACTGAGCTCTTCAATACTGCGAGGGATGACAGAACCCGAGACAACAGGGTACAGACAGGAAGTGAAAAGTGCATAATCGCTGTAATGAGTGGCTAAGTTCAGAGTTTCAGCCAGGGATCCTGACCAGCAGAGAGCTTGGAAATGGCTAAAATATAGTAATATCTCCAAAAGAAAGATAAATGGGTGGTCAACAACCATACTGCTTAAATCATTTGACCAAAATAAATTAAGGAGTTTGAGTGTAACTCAAAGCTCAGCCTTAGCAACACTAGCCTCCTACCGTTCTGCTGGTTGTGTCAGCTGAAAACTTGACTCCTGTAGTTCTCCATCAAGTGACTGGTCTTCTCACCCATGTATTTTCTTTTTTTGAGATTTATTTGTTTATGCATACAAGAACTGGGGTGTAGGCCAGAGGTGGGGGTGAGGGGGTGAGAAGATTCACCAGAAACAGTGGGGAGCAGAACAGGAGGAACTGCTGAAATGTACTGCTGAGGGGAGTAGCAGGCAAGGCAGGAGAGGTCTGCTGCGCCATGTGGGAAGCTTCCTGGATGGGAATCAAACTCATGCTGCAGTGGCTGCGGACAACTTCATAGGGCTGAGACTTAACCCGTTGCACCACTTGGGAGGCCCCTCACCCACGTATTTTAAACTCAGTAAGTGAAGGGGCATAGAGGATTGAATGGCTCAGATTTCTTTTTTTCTTTTCTTTTCTTTTCTTAAGTCTGAAGATAGTGGAAATGGCTGTGCACTTTCTTCTACTCTCAGTGTAAATAGTTGCAGATACACGCTTACAAAGAAGCTTATTCCAAAGGTCACTTTGAAGTCTGAGTGCCCCCATAGAATGAATGTTGTCATCATTTGTTGGTTTCATTTTAAAGGCAGACTTCATGAAACTGAAATGCTGTGCAGATATGTTAAGTAAAAAGCAATATTGTCTTAATATTCTCCATGTGCACTGGTCTTATACTATATCTAAACATTCTTCGATATGTCTTCTTTTTAAAGGTGGGACTCAACTCAGCTCCCTTTGTTTGCAGAATGAACTGAGTGACTTGCTTCTAATGAGTAGAATATAGCCAGATGACTACATGTCATTTTTTAGAATAGATCACAAAAGGCATTACGCTTCCTCCTTGCTCTTTTTCTGTATCACTTCAGAAAGTGCCCTAAGGATACTCAAGCAGCCCAGTAAAGATATTTATGGAGCAAGGAAAGGAGACCTCTTGCAGCTAGACAATCAGAAAACAACTGGTCCCAAATAGGTGAATGAGTGACCTTGATAGTGGATTTCCAGACCTTGTTTAGCCTTCAGATAGCTGCAGTCCTAATGACCCTTTTGCCTGAACCCCCATGAGAGACACGTAACCAGAACCACTCAGTAAGTCTCTTCCAATTTTCTGTGGCACAGAAACTTAAGATAATGCTTGTGACTGTTAGCTGGAAGTTTTTTTAATATAATATTAATGGATACCTAATGTATTATAGTGAAAGGATTTGATAGTTTTTTATATTTCATATATTTTTAATATTTTATCTTGATGACTGGTACTTAAGGAAGAGTAAATTTAATCTGAAATGATCAAAGAAGTTGAATAAAAATGACTCCCGAATATCATCTAAGTAATCAAAAGTATCTAGTAACTTTTTTCCTAGAAAATTTATTTTCATTCATTTTTGAAAATTGTATATGATTTTCATCAATTGCTTCCATGTTATTATGGGGGGGTAAGGTAAGTTTTGGGATATTGACTGTTGTTCACCAATAAGTATCACGTCCCCCTAAACAAATGGTTGGTAGGGAAACAGCTAACGCATAAAGCAAATCCATGCCCATTCATAAGGTGAGTCATTTAAGTGCTCTTTTTCTGGAATGTTGGTATACTGTTAGACTTTTTCTCATTGGAACAAGGAAATTATTAGAACCATTCATGAAATAACACTGGTCCTTTTAGTGGATAGAAGAATGAATGTGCTACTCTGATGTGATTGTTCCTAGGGAATATTACTGCTTGAAGGAAGAGAAATTTCTTCCATTCTTCGTATCATGATTTGTTTCTTTGGATTTTTGTTGTTGTTGTTGTTATAAACTCTAGGAAGTCATGAATTTCCCATTTGCAACACTGAGTTATGATTCCAGATACTTAACAACCTATGAACTTTAAATCATCTCCTTTTTCCTTAAACCCTTCTGTTTCTTCTTTCATTCCAGAATAGTTGCATGTCTAGCATGTATCAAGTTCTACACTTGGTGATTTGTATGTGAAGTTCTGGCAGATAGTTCCTGCTCAAAAGGAATTTGCAGCAGAGGTGGTAATGAACACATAAATAGGTGGTTATCGCAGAATTTAAAAAGTGCTAATGGAATTAATCACTGAGTGTTACTCACCTAGCTCAGATTTAAGAGTTCAAGGAGAAGGATTCTTGGAAGAAATGGTATTTGAATGGGTTCTGGAAATATAAAAAAATGAATGATAAGAGAAGTCTGAAAAAGGGCAAGCTGAGAAAATTTCATATGTGAAGAAATGGAGGCAGAAAAATTTGGTCCATTCAGAGAAATACAAAGAGCCTACGGCCCTTTCATATGGCTGATTCAAATAGCTTGAGTGCATTATGATGAGAGATGAGATGGGAGACACAGACTTCATGAAAGGTTCTTTATTTTACACTAAGAATAATGTCCTTTATTTTGTAGGTTATATGAAGCTATTAAAGAATATTTAGTTAATGAGAGGTGGAGTTAACATGATCAGATTGGCTTGTTGTAATAAGTTTATAGTGTCTGTGTTGTCAATAAAGAATGCATTGATGGAAACAATAATGGCAAAAGATGGGCATTGCCATAATAGTAGTCATCACATTTAATAAGGACTTTGAGAAATAGATGCATGAGGAATGATTCAGAAGCTTTGCCCCTTATCCGCTGCTGAGCCATTGGGCAAGTTGTGGTGCCATCACTGAGAGGGACAGGAACTCTTTTTTGTCCTTCCAGAGATTGGAATCAGGAGTTTTCTTTTAATTCTATTTGCTTTCAATCCCTATTAATATCCAAGAGGATATATTTAGTAGGAAGATAGATATGTGAGTCTGGAACTCAAGGGGAAATCTGAGAAGTTATAGGCTTTGATTCTTAAGTGTTGTGACGGTTAATTTTATATATCAGCTTGATTGGGTGTATCTGTAAGCTTTTGGGTGGAGGAGTGTGGGTAATGAGATTGAAGATTTAAATCAATAAAATGAGTAAAGAAGATTGCCCTCCAAAGAGTGGGTGGGCCTCACCCAATTAGTCAAAGGTCTGAATAGAACAAAATGGTTGAACCTCCCTTAAGTTTGAAAGAATTGACCCTGCCTGACTTAAAAATTGGACACCAGGTTCTTAAAAATGGGCACTACCTTTTTTCCAGTCTTATGGCTTGTTCTAAAGAACTAAGGGATTGTCAACCTCCGTGGTGAAAGCCGATTCCTGATTATTATAGATATGTTTATATGTATATACATATGTATATATGATGGAACAGGTATACTAACAAGAACAAAAACTGGTTGCTTAACAGGATGTCTTCAGTATTGCTTTCGTTGCTGTATCCCTAGCATCAAAACTTTTGAGTAGCATCTAGTACTTAATAAAAGATTAAAAAATATTTGTTGAGGGGCCTCCCTGGTGGTGCAGTGGTTAAGCGCTGCGCTGTGGAGCTGTCAGCAGCGGCTGGCGCAAGTTCGACACCCGGCGGGGGAGATTCCCACATGGCGCGACAGACCTCTCCTGCCTTGCCCGCTGCCCCCCTCAGCAGTGTATTTCCGTCCATCTGCCTGTAATATGCCCTACTCTGTCTCTGGTGAACCCTCTCGCTGCCCCATGCCTCTGGCCGGTACCCCAGCTTGTATGCATGAAAAAAAAAAAAGCATAATTAAAAAAAATATTTGTTGAATGCATGAATGGATACAAATATTCAGTTATCAAGTTAACTTTCATGAAATAAATACAAATCACCTTTATATCAGTATCTCTGGAGATGAACAATCATGCCCAATTTTGAGACAGAAACAAATTTCTCCTATGGAACTACATAGAAAACTACAAAATGTAGTTTTGTAGTTCAATTATCTTCTAAGAGTAGAAACAGAGTTCCACAAAGATATTTCTTATGTTGTCCCTTTAAATATTGACATGACATCAACATATAATAGATTAAAAGCAATTTTATTGAGGTAGGAGTGCTCACTGCATTGAGCCAGGTGCTAAATTCTCAAGTGGTGCTCCATTCAAGAGAACATTTTTTAGTATTAAGTAAAGTGTAGTGACTGGCAATCCTCTGTGAATACTGTTTATTCCAGCTGTGCTTTGGAAATTACTGAGTGGAAATGAGTATGTGGTCAGCTATTCTAGTGCCAGGTGACTAACACCCACTCACAACAGCTGCTTACCACATGTAAAACAAAAATGCCTGCAGGAAAAGTCAAATAGTGTTTTTTTTTTTTTTTTTAAAAATTTAAATTTGCTATAACAGTATAATATTAATTATAATCAGAAGATTGCTCTTTTAAAAATTGAAAATCAGAAAAATAATATAAAAATGTTTTCCTCAATTGTAGATTATGAAGACATTTTACAAGCTGACCTGCATTTACCTGCCTGCTTAAGTTCCCCTCACAAAGAGATCCTTATATGTCATATTGTTAACTAATATAAAATGAATATTTTAATTAGATCCTAATCTTTTACAAAGTCAGTTTTATTTAATGAACTAGAAAACAAATTATAAACCAAAAAAAGATTATCAGTAGACTGAAAGAAATAATTCACCCAAAAGAATTAGGAATAAAACTCTGAGACTAGGATCAGAACTCTGTTTAAATTTTTTGACAAATTTAGTAGTAGAAGTTCAAGTCAAATTAGCATGAATAAATGCTGATTTTATTATTTGTGCAAAATTTTACTACAAATGCTATACAAAATTAACTACAATCATATAAAACTTCCTCTTAGTCACTGTTTTGCCATATGGTTTACTTATACCTAAAAAATGCTACTGTTATCAAGTAAGTAGAAAAGGATTAAAATATTGGTGTTCACTCATATTTTTCCTGTATTATGAAATTCCATAAAACAGCATTTATCAGAAAGTTCTATAATATTCTGCAATTACATGATAAATTTGCTGTTGTAAAAAGAGGAATGAATGTAAATTTTAATTATATATGTCATTTAATCGGTGATATAGATATAAAATAATACCATAGTTAATATCTTTATTCAGGAATGGAATTTAAAATTGAAATATTACAAGTGAATGAGGAAGTAGAGACCCTGTTATCATGTGTTTAACTGGCAGCAGACTTTGATTTGGAACATGAATTGGGCAAGTGGAATGTAGAATTAGTGAAAAGTATGATAGTATTTGCTATATTTGGTTGTGTTTGTTCGTGATGAAAGAGCATCTGAATATGGTATTATGTTCAATAGTAGAATGCAGAAACAACATCTTCCAGAGTATGAACAATTCATTAAGATGAAAAGGAAATAACTTTTTAAACATTTACCCATTTAATATGAATATTTTATAAGTTGTAGGTCCCTTTTGTTAAATATCATTAAATAGGTCTATTTTTGATTATTTTTTAAAGATTTATTTATTTATGCTTACAAGAGCTGGGGTGCAGGTCAGAGGTGTTGGGGGGAGGTGAGAGGATTCACCAGAGATGGAGTAGGGAGTAGAACAGACGGATTGACTGAAATACACTGCTGAGGGGAGCAACGGTAGGTAAGGCAGGAGAGGTCTGAGGCGCCTGTGGGAATCTCCCTGGCTGGGGATCGAACTCCTGCTGCAGTGGCTGCAGATGGCTTCATAGGCTGAGACTTAACCCCTAGACCACCAGGGAGGCCCAGGTTTATTTTTGTTTTGCCATCAAAATGTCCAATAATATCAAGAAAATCACTCATTTAAATCCATGACTCCTTAACTCTGGAGTCTTTGGAAAGTGATTTGTTTTAAAAAGTAAATTCAAGTCTTTTAATGGTGCTCATTAATCAAACATTAATTGATTCTCTTCACATTGTGAAGACCTGCAAGGATATTGTGTGCAGGCTAGAAATAAAAGTAAGTTTCCCTTGAAGCAAATACATATTTCAATTGATATTGTATTTTATTTTATCTAGAAGTTAATGGTAAAAATACAAATAATCATTTACTAAAATACCACCGATCAACATGGTACTGAAAGAAGCCTGATTTCTAAAGATGGTCATCTGTTTTAGAATTAGAAAAGCCTATCAGATGGTTCTTCATTGGTAACATACTTTAGCATCTACTTATGTGGATCCACAGGTGTATATAGGTTAGAATTTTGTTCTGAAATATCATAGCTATGCTTGAATTATAAAAGAAGCTTCATAGTTTAGGAAGGATTCGCGGGCATACTTGTGAAGGAGAATAAAATTGCTTTGATGCTTCTGATGGGTGCTGGGCATTCTTGAAGTTTTGATATCACCGAACAAGACTGGTGTGTGTTCCAGTTTTTTTTTTTTTTATATATATATTTTTATTGTTATTTATGTCTTTTACATTTTGTATTCCCCTTGGGTAGCCCACCACCAATTCACCCGTGATCCATCTCCATGGTCCCTTGTATTCTTTTCTATTCCATTTTGTGCCCTTTTCCTTCCCTCCCTCCGCCTCTCCCCCTGCCCCCCCGCTGATTGTCTCTCTCCTATTTGGTTTCCTTATAGTCCTGTTATAAGTGAAACCTTTCGGTATTTTTCTCTTTCTTTCTGGCTTATTTTACTGAGTATGATCCCCTCTAATTCCATCCATGTCGCTGCAAATTGCATGTGTTTATCTTCTTTCCATGCTGAATGGTATTCCATTGTGTATATGTACCACATCTTCTTGATCCAATCATCTATTTTTGGACATCTGGGTTGCTTCCATACCTTTGCTATTGTGAACAGTGCCACAATGAACATACGGGTGCATGTATCCTTTCAGATTAGTGTTTTTGTGTACTTTGGATAAATTCCCAAAAGTGGGATTGCTGGGTCGTATGGAAGCTCCATGTTTAGCAGTTTGAGGAATCTCCACACAGCTTTCCTGTTTTTTTTTTAGTGGTTGGACCAGTTCACATTCCCACCAGTTGCTTTTTTCACACTCTCACCACTGCTCTAACATTGCCAGTTACTAGATTGTTTGACAACAACTTAGATACTAATGACTGTCTATATAGAGGTTTTTAGCACAATTCTGTTATATGAAGGAATGAAAGAATAGGTCAAATATAATAACCAAGTGATTTGCTATTGGTTCTAATAGTTAATAATGGCTTTATCTCTTACTGTAAATGGTTTTATGTTGTAAACTCAAAACTTAACACAAAACAAAAGCACTTATGTATAGATTGATTTTCTACTCCGAGGCATGTTTTTGGTCTCCATTATGAAGCCTCATTCCCTTTGGGTGGATTGTTGCTCTACAGAGCTTCTGAAATGGGATTGTTTATTGTTTTGTTGATTCAATTAAGGGAAATTATTTCCTGTGATGCTGTGATTCCTTTCGTGGTCACATTAGCCAAGAAACTATGATCACAGAAAAATTCAGGAATGTTTGTATAACCTGGACAAGCGCTGAGCTAGCATGTGGTCTTGGTAGCTGTGGGAGCCACTTTGAGGTCATGAGAGAAGTCAGAGAGAAGATAGGCCTGAACCACAGAAGCAGCAGAAGCTCTGTTCAAAACCTTGCTTAAAACCTATGGGTAATACTCAATAATGAAAAGGATATATATGTATAAGACAAAAACAAAAAAACTCCAAAAAAAGCAAAACCTTGCTAGAAAAATGATCTCTGGATTTTGAAGTTATATGAACAGAAAGCTTATCTTTACTGTTAAGTCTGGTTGTATTGCTTTTCTGGTGCTTGCAACTTCATGAAAGTATTTTAAATGATAGAATTGACTCTTAAGCCTGGCCAGCCTGAGTATGAAGTGGGAATATGTACTGCTTTTTATTAGATTTGAAAACAGCTCAGTGCAAAAAAACTCAATGTAAATACCTGCATCTTTGTAGACCTTTTAAATGTGAAATATGACTAACAATAATAATATAGAAAAACATATAATATTTACAGCTTAATGGATTATCACTAGGTGATTGTGTTAGTCAAGAAGGACATTTCCTAAAACCTTACTACTTCTTGTCATTGCTATCCAATTCCAAAAATTTTTGTCTTCAAGTAACAAAAGATTCAAGTGAAAGTATATTTCGCATACACACATTTTTATACTCCCTAATTCTATCAGGGATATCTGGTAGAATATCACATGTAATTGCATGCAAAATTTAAGAATTGCAACTGGGGAATAAAAGCAGAAAAATAAGTAGAAGTCTTTGTATCCATGCAATTGTATCCATTGGTTTTACTCTTTTTAGGATTCAGAAAACAGAATCAGTTTTCAACTATATCATTCCCTTAAAATCATAGTTAACAGGGCGTACCTACTCTTTTTCAGAGATTTATGTAGGTGTTTTCATATGTTTAATATCATTTAATATTTCTGTACTGAGATCAGAAGTACTTTTCCATTCATTTCACATAGGAAGAAATAAAGTCCTCAGCATACAAGTGGTGGCCACAAGATTTGGACTGTGGGTGTCTGGCTTCAAAGCATCCACCCTTGACAATTAGACTTTACTATTGCCTTTGTGAGATAAAAGAAAAGTTGTTACATAGAAAAAACACAGACTTACTGACAGATGGGATATTGCTACCATCTGTCCCCATAAAAGAGACAGTAGAACAGTGTCGACCCTTAATTATACCCATAAACTGTGTTAAAATGCAATTTTCCTAAGGTTTTTATATGTTCAATCAGGCCAATGATAGAGCATAGTTCAAATAAAGGAATTTCTAGAATTCTGGTTTGCCTTGCCCAAAGTTAAAGTCAAGACAATATGATTGCATTTTCTTCAGAAATTCTTCCTGGAATAACAGTTCTCACTTTTGAGTTATTTATAAATAACTCAAGGTTATTCTGTTTGTCAAGATACTGGAGTGAAGAAATTCTATAGCAGATGCCCAGGTTAACAATCATTCTTGTGGAGACAAGAGTTGCTATCAATGAAGTGTCAATATTTCTAAAAGTTGGAGACTGCTTACTCAGGACATGATCCCCGAGGGTCGGCTTCCTCATGGAGGGGGGCGGAAGCAGGATTGAAGGCCAATAAGTATTTATTTAGCAGTGATAATGGCTCTGGAAAGGGCAGAGAATTCCAAGATGAAAAGTACATTGTTGCACCTTGTGGAAGGATTCCCTAAGATGCCTTCAGCTGCACAGAAACTACAAATGGGGGAAAAGGTAACACTGGAACACAAAGACTACAATAAATTGGTGTTGAGGAAAAAAGCAAAACTAACAACCATTCTAGACTAGTACACACTTCATGAAAAAGGGGAAGTTTTGCTTTTATCTACAAATACTGACTTCAAGTTGTAGAAAGCATGCCTTTCCTTAAAAATCAAATAGCAATTGCATTAAAATACAAGCATCCTCACATGTCTGAAGGGAAGATAGCTAGATCATCCTATATGCCTCACTATTACAACATTAAAAACATCTGTCTCACTATCACAACAAATATTTGCATGTTTATAAAGCACAAAACAGCATGCTAGGCTACCATCGAGGATGCACAATCTGACACTGAATGCCCTCCGGAAGTAATTCAGTCACTTCATAATTTTGTTTTTTGTTTTTTTTTAAGATTTATTTTTTATTTATACATACAAGCTGGGCTACAGGCCAGAGGCATGGGGCGGCGAGAGGGTTCACCAGAGACGGAGCGGGTAGCAGAACAGGCAGATCAGAAATACACTGCTGAGGGGAGCAGCGAGAGGGACAGGAGAGGTCTGCTGCTCCATGTGGGATTCTCCCTGGCCGGGCATCGAACTTGCGTCGCTGCTGCCGACAGCTCCGCAGCGCAGCGCTTAACCGCTGCGCCACCAGGGAGGCCCGACTTCATAATTTTGTAATAACTGAGGGTATTCTATAGAAAAGCTTTATGTAAAAACCTCCATTTGAGTTTGGTTCTGAGAAATGCTTACTACTTTTGCTGCTGAAATGAGCAAGGGCATCTTGGAAAAGAGAAAAATCCTACCACATTATATTGTAATTAGCAACTTCCTTGTTTGAAATTTTCACCAAAATATCCCACCATAATAATTTTGAATACATTGCTCCTTCTGAAGCTCCAACACTGAGCACAGTACTTGGAATCGAGTACATGAATAGGACTGGATATGCAGAGGGCTTTATGTAAGGAGGAAATAGTGAGGCAATGTCGGAAAATAATGATTTTCTCACTTATCAGGAGGGCACCGTACACACACAGGCATAGTGAGAAATCAGGTTTGAGAGAGGTTAGACTGCCCGTGAAGTTGTTAAAGATGAATTTGTTATCGATTACTCCCCAAAGGGAGACACTAAGAGACTAGCTTGAGTTTGATAGTTTAAAAAAGCACTGTAAAAGTTACAGAATTATTGCATTTATCTTTTTCTTTTCAACCATCTGCTATAACTGTAAATCTAAAGTTCGTAATATTTTCAAAACACCTGGGCAATCAATAATGCAAGGAAAAAAGAAAATAAAGGAGAATATCAAGGTTAGACAGCATGAAGAGACTACCATAATTCTGTCGACTTAGAACTACTAGAAAATTAGTGATCTGGGTTTATTTACAAGCATAACTGAACGACTCATAAATCTCATTCAATCTTGAGTTTACAACCTCATTTTTGGTTGAGCAGGGGACTGAAATGAATTATTATTAGAATTCCTCCAGGAAATTATAATTTAGATAATGTTTTTCTTGAGAAAAATAACTTTTTGGTCAATTATGACCTATGGTTACAGCCAAAGTTTATGAGCATTAATCACTGAAATTCTTAATATGAAAGTTGGAAACAGTAATTAGAATTAAAAAAAAAATTCAGCATTACAGTCTATTCTGGGACAGTAAAATGAATTCAGGAGAGCTCTTCTCTCTATTTTGGTTAATTGGGGGATGGCCTGGATTTTCCATGGCCTGGAAAAGTTAGGAGAGCAGATGTGTACTATGATGACCCATTATATTTGATAAACCACTTCCATTTGACAATCAAGATTATTTGTGAGACTCAAGGATTCACAGGAATCCCAGAAGAGAACTAAGGTGATTTCTCATATAAATCTTGCTTAATAGGCTTAATAGTCTTGATAGGTCTTTTAGCTGGTACCAACATTTAGCACTTGAATCTAATTACTATGGTATCATATTTTTATTACTTTTTTTTTTAAGATTTATTTATTTACACATGCAAGCTGGGGTTATAGGCCAGAGGTGTGGGGCGGCGAGAGGATTCACCAGAGACAGAGTGGGGAGCAGAACAGGCAGATAGAAATACACTGCTGAGAGGAGCAGCGGGCGAGGCAGGAGAGGTCTGCCGCACCATGTGGGATTCTCCCTAGCTGGGCGTCGAACTCGCATCAGCGCTGCCAACAGCGCCACAGTGCAGCGCTCAATCGCTGCACCACCAGGGAGGCCCCATATTTTTATTACTTTAATGACACTACTGTTTCTCTCAGCTTATATATCATTTTCTCTATTTGTACTGCATTAATTTTATTGTAGTAATCATTTTGCTATCAATGAATATAATTTTTTGGAAAGTAATCTTTTTTCACGGAGTATCAAATCTATCAGGTTTATTTTTATAATAAATTTCTAGTAAGAGCATTACTTGGTAAAACGGATCATTTAGCAGGACTTGTCTCTTAGAAACAAATTCTTACTATCAAACAAATTTCAAGATCTAAAAACACCCATTATGATGTCCCTCACCAGTCTTCTCTTCCATCATACAACTGATGTGTTGCTAAGCTCACTAATGACCCCTTTAGCATCATAATTCCATAGTATATTTTTCATGTAGCATCTCAGTTGGCTTCAAGCAGTGAACATGTGAATACGTTGCCTTTTTCTGGTGAAGCATCTTCTTGAGGAATTAATGGGCTAATTAATGTAAGGCATTAAAAACATTGCCTGCCACATGGAAAGAGTTGGCTAGTGTTGTACTAACTACTATTATTCAATAATACATTGTTTTCCAAATAGCTGTTGTATTTTGTATCTTTTCATTTTTTAGAATTTTATTCATTTTAAACAGCCTCTTCCTTAGCCTTATCCACATTTACCCCATTCTCAAATACCTTCAAAGATTATTTCCAGGGTAATATATAGAAAAAGTACTTTCAAAGGTAAAAAATAGATCAGAGGAAAATTTTGTCTTGCCGTTATAATTTAACACTTACAAGGGCCTCCTTGGTTTGCTAGGGGTTAAGTCTCTGTGCTATCACCACTACAGCCTGGGTTTGATCCCCAGCCAGGGAGCTAATCCATGTGATGCAGCAGACCTCTCCTGCCTCGCCTGCTGCTCCCCTCACCACTGTATTTCAGTAAAATCCGCCTGTTCTGCTCCCCACTCTGCCTCTGGTGAATCTTCTCACACCCAGCACCTCTGGCCTACACCCCAGTTCTTCCACGCCACCCCCCCCAAAAAAAAAAAAGCTTATATATGCAATTGATTATTGGCTCTCTTCCCCAAAAGACTTTAAGCCCCATGTGGGTGGGGACTATATCTATATACTAGTATATCCCTTGCACTTCGCGATTTTTTTTTGCAAAATTGAATCTCAATATTATATTGAGTAGTCATCGTTAACATAAACTATCAATAAAGAAGTTAATGTAGAAACTTAGTTAAAATCCAAATGAGATAAACAGAGAAATGGATTAAGTGGATTTGGTTAAAGATAGCTATTTACATTGTTCCAGGCCTACCTAGCTACTTAACTAAAATACTGACAGTTGTTATAGACAGGAAGTCATGGTTTATTGCACTTTGAGTGCAATTTGTACTTGAGTACTTTGAGGGAAAACTGATGAGTGTAATTTAATTCTAGGCCAAACTAAATAACACATAAGTTAAAAAGATAAATATTTAATAGTATCATTTTAAAATAATAGCTTTGAGAGTATGGCAAGTCTGTATGTTAAAAGAAATCAGAAAGGATAAAAATATTAATATTAAATATTATAAACAGCATAATGTAATATAATTCATTAATTAGTTTATGCTTTTGTTCTTATACTTAAGACTACGAAGCTGCCATGAAGTAGCTGATAACAATATAAAATAACCAAATGACCTAAATTATCAGTAGGTGACATTTTGGGAATGTGTCTATTGAATATAATTATATGAGGACCTTGGCTCTTTGGATAGGACATTTATTGTAATATGTTTTATAATTGTCACACTCTGAGACAATAATCAATAGCAATAAGTAAATGACTAAAAATATATTATACACTACATTGAGAATGTAACATGTATTTAGACATTTCTAAAAATATTAGATTTTTAGGTATTTACTTGGAATATATATACCTGAATCATATTTGAGTGAGAAAAATTTAGGTAACTTCTCTAAAATAAAAAGTCCTCTTTCTATATGTTTTACAAATATGTATAAAGGTAAAATATAAAATAAAACAAGGAGAAAGTTGCACTTTTGACCAAGATCCAAGGCTGATGTAAAAATAAATACCACAGAAAGCTTTAAGTCCTTCCTTAAATACTGTAAACTGGGTGACTTACAACCAACAAAACATTTACTTTTCATAGTTCTCGAGCTTGGGAAGTCTAAGGTTACAAGGTTAGTGTCCCTGTCTGGGAGCTCAGGGGCCCTCTTCCTTGGTGACAGTCATATCCTCACTGGTAGAGGAAGGAAGAAGTGAGTTTTCTTGTCTCTTTTAGTAGAGCACTAATCCCATTTACAAGGATGAATAATTGCTACCCAATGACTTCATCTTCTAAAACTACCACCTTGTGGTTGGGATTTCAGCATATGAATTTGGGGGGTGGTGGGGAGACAAACATTCAGAAAGTGAAAGAGCCCTTTGTGTTTATCAGAGTATCAGTGGTATAATTGCTTTTTTTTTTGCATAGGCCACCAATTGGACATTGGGTATTTAACAGTCAGTGTGATAAGGCAAATGTGGACAGTTACCCAATTTCTAGTTTTTGTAATTTAAAAGCAAATAAACTACTCAAGTGAAACACATGTGGACAAGAAAGGAATATTCTCTGAGAATTCACTCTTGAGGACACCCTGTAATGTACTTGAGCAATTTCCTCAATAAGTTCCTTTCCATTGGCATAGCTATGAGTCTCACTGGGCTGTTTCTTATAAAACTGCTTAGTGTAGGCTAACAGCATCCCAATGAGGCAAATTGAGAAAAAGCAATTACCTTTATTTCACAGAAGGGCTCATAGAAATTGGTAAGAAAGTATAGGAAAAGCATATTTAGCCATATTTTATCCTCTAGAGAGTTTTGAAGATCTAGAAACTAAATGTCTTTCTGTGAATTACTATTTCCTTAAAACTTCCTTGTAATTAAAAGTGCATTTTTAGTCTAATTACATCATACAGAAAACTACTACATAAAGTCCAAAAGGCAACATTAATGTGAATTTTAAATAAGAACTTGATTTTAAATGAGTCATTAGGAAGATTCAAATGCAGTTTGTCCAGCGTAAGTACTTAAGAATTCGGATTGAAAGTAAAATAACATAAAATCTATAATCTGTTTTTCAAAATTTTCCCAGCAATTTTTCTGTCTCAAGTAGATATCTTATTTTCCAGTTTCATTGAGATGCAATTGATACACAGCACAGTATAACTTTAAGAAATAGCACAATGATTTGCCTTACATATACTGTGAAATGATCACCACAATCAATTTAGACAACATACCTCATCTCATATAGGGAAAAAAAAAAGATTTTTTTTTTTATCTAAACAAGTATATTTCAAGAGAAAGGGCTACCTAAGTTTTTTTTTTAAAGATTTATTTTTTATTTATACATACAAGTTGGGGTACAGACTAGAGGCGTAGGGTGGCGAGAGGGTTCACCAGAGACAGAGCGGGTAGCAGAACAGGCAGATCAGAAATACACTGCTGAGGGGAGCAGCGGGCGAGGCAGGAGAGGTCTGCTGCACCATGTGGGATTCCCCCAGGCCGGGTGTCGAACTCGTGTCGCCGCTGCCAACAGCTCCACAGCACAGCGCTCAACCGCTGTGCCACCATGGAGGCCCGCTACCTAAGATTTTTTTGTCCCCTACATGATTACCTTGAAATGTTGATATATTATTTCTTTTTAATTACTTTAACAATCCTATAGGTAAATATCACCCTTGTTTTAAAAGATGGTAAGTCCTTGATGGTAGCTACAAGTCATCTAAGTGACAAGAGTGGAAAGCACCAGCTCTGCTCAATATAGGGTCTATTCTAAGCCTCCAAAATGGGTACTGGCTCCAACATGCCATGCAGCAATTCCAGATGCACCTTATTGTTTGCTAGTACTTGAAACTCTTACCGTCAGCACTTGCTCAGACCGAGTCTGGGCAACTTTGACTAACACCAGATCTTATTTTTGAAATTTAAGACTATAGTTTTATTTATTTATTTATTGTTATTGTTATTTGTGTCTTTTACATTTTGTATTCCCCTTGGGTAGCCCACCACCAATTCACCCGTGATCCATCTGCATGGTCCCTTGTGTTCTTTTCTATTCCATTTTGTGCCCTTATCCTACCCCCCCCCGCCCCCGCTGAGTGTCTCTCTCCTATTTGGTTTCCCTGTAGCTCTATGATTCCCTCTAATTCCATCCATGTCGCTGCAAATTACATGTGTTTATCTTCTTTGCAGAATAGTATCCCATTGTGTATATGTCCCACACCTTCTGGATCCAATCATCTATTTTTGGACATCTGGGTTGCTTCCATACCTTTGCTATTGTGAACAGTGCCGCAATGAACATACATGTGCATGTATCCTTTCGGATTAGTGTTTTTGTGTACTTTGGATAAATTCCCAAAAGTGGGATTGCTGGGTCGTATGGGAGCTCCATGTTTAGCAGTTTGAGGAATCGCCATACAGCTTTCCATAGTGGTTGGACCAGTTCACATTCCCACCAGCAGTGTAGAAGAGTTCCTTTTTCTCCACATCCTTTCCAGCATTTGTTGTTGCCTGTATTTTTAATGTGTGCCATCCTCACAGGTGTGA